>CM069922.1:6600000-6752563 GCA_036172225.1 Cryptocoryne crispatula var. balansae | reverse complement strand
TTAGAGATACGGGGGTTACCGATTGTAGTTATCGCTGGTGCTTCTGCTGCGCGGAAGACTTAAATAACTGGTTCCTGGCTCCTGCTTTATGTCGAGGTTTAAGGGAATGTTTCCCTCTCCTGAAGTTTTATCTCGTGCATATAGACTTGGATCTGCGTAAGGCCAAATGTTTCTTGAAGTGCCTTTGATCTTTCTATGGCTTGTGGGTACATTTGAGTTTTAGACCAGTCTTTGGATTTAGACATTATTCATGGGAATATCAATCATCAAGGAAGGTGGACATATAGTGGAAGATGGCGATGTAGATTCAGACAGAAATAATGGCATAAAATATGATAGAGGAAGTTGGTGGCAGAGATTCAGGAAAACATGTACATGACATTTAATTTTTATCACAAGGCTCTAGGTCTTGATTGACAGTAATAACATCTAGACTCATTGTAGAACGATAAATTGCTGATTGTGAACAACAAATTGTTCTTTGACAATCTTCCATTTTGCATTTTCAAGGATCCATTTGCAAGCACACAACTCTTGAAGAAAATTGATTTCAGATCTATGTAATTTAGCCAATAATGTACTGGGTTATGTACAATATTATAAAGGTTGCATGATCAAAATTCAGATATCCAATACAAAGGGAATGGCATACTATTTACCGCATTCATGCAGATGTGAAACCAATTTCTCCAGCTCTTAAACAAAATGTTGATAGCGAAGGCAAGATGTGTTTGCCCTCTTTTGTTTCTGATGTCATCTCTTCATGATTCACACTTACTTTATTAATTCATTGGTTATAACTCCATGTACACTATTCATATCTCTCTCTGATCTGTCAGAACATGCAGTTTCTTTTTTTTATTTTAGAAAAGAGATTGTGTATTCAACAGATACATTGTTTTTTAATTCATCATTTATATTTGGATTAATTGTTTAAACTAGATAATCATATGAGTGAAAAAACAACTTATAAGCAATAAGAAAATTTATCCTCATTCGCTTTGTACAAAGGTAGAGCGAAAGTAAGCATAAACAATATAAACTGTTTGTGTCAACAGTGAAATTACTTGATTATCTTTGTATTTTGAAGAAGGCACACAAAAGATTATGTCTATAGAAATGACAAAGCAGTACATTCTTGTAGGATCTGGGTTTAGACTATGCTTCTATTTATTGAGTAAGGAAGTGACTCTCAAGAGTGAATTATCCTCTTTCTTAAAGTACCTATTAAAAAACTAGGATAAGAATGAAATAACAAAATGCAATATCATTATATAGATTGGGAAAATAACTGAATGCTAAGGTAACATTAACTATTCCTTCTTTACTGTATAGATATGTATGCAATTTCTGCAAAAATTCAGGAATATGAATTAGTGGCTGATTCTTTCTTTTTGTAATATAATAAAAAAGGTCTGCCTAATTGTTCTTTGTCCATTTACAGAAACGAGCATTTCTATTTCATGAAGTGATAAATTATTACTAAACTAATAATTCTTTTTTTAAGAGAACAAGATCAATTCCGAAACACCTTCTTGCAAATAGGTTACCCTCAGTTTTAGAGGAAGTGATCTATAACTGTTCTACATTTTTTTCAATAGATAACTAGTGTGGATATTGAATTAGTTCTCATATTTATTTGTTACCTTAGAGGTTTGTTGTTATTTTTCTTGTGCTCCTCCAGATATATGAATCTTTTACTTCAGGACCTTCTCATGCTATGGACATAACAAGGGAGGTACATATCTGAATTGAAGTATGAACATACGCCCAGTTTTCTGTTTTCTTTGAATTCCTTGAAATGAACATTTAAATGATATAAATTATTTCCTTTTCGGACTACAGGCAATACTAGAGGGGGCTGATGCTGTGATAGCTGTTGGTGGTGATGGTACTCTTCATGAGGTGGGAATACTTCGTTAGTCACTCTTTTTCGTGGCATGCCATGTCTTGCGATTTCTTTCTTTCCGGAATCCTAAACATGACAGCAACATTGGCAACTGGCAAGGCAGTCCATATCCTAAAGTAACTTACATTTACAAGTAGGGCATAGCTGAATGCAAGTGAAAGCTCATTTCCTTGCTGCACTGTTTGATGTTTAATTTGCATAATAGTACCCTTAGGTTCTGAGCTTCTGATTATACCTGTAACTAGGTTTGGTACCTCCGATAATCCGACCCGGATTGGAGATAGCTATCGGATTTAGGACTCTTACGGGATGTCCTGAATTCAGGCAATGACTTTCCAGGTGTCCTCTGGGTCAACCTCGGGTTCTTCACAAGAACCTGAAATTGAAGGGCCCCTTGTAGTTCCTCAAAAGAGATAGCCTTTCAGAGCTGCAGCGCTTAGAAGTTGCAGAAGTCGCTTTGCCGGTTGCCCACCTCCACATTCTCGTCTTCCTTTCGGCCCCTAGCCTCAATATCGAAGTTTACTGCCTAATCATATTTTGGGCCATCCTATGGGATACCAGAGGCAAGCTTGCTTCCTGAAAGGTGGATGATGAAGACCCTCGCGACGTCGGGTTATCCGTGCACCTGCCACATCGCCGAGGTCATCCACACGGCCTCTTGCTCTCAGCCCCCCGCATGTGGTGACCTGCTCTGCATGTTTTAGCTCGTTGACAACTTCTTTGGTGGCCTCAACTCGTCAAGAATGAGTTCTCCATGAAGGAATTGTGATGGGGACCAATATGAACCAGATCGATCGTTTGTTCGGAGATAGTGTCTTTCGGGTCCTGAGGAGACGACATATTTATTTATTTTATTTCGTAGTATTAGAATTTATTTTATGTATTTTCTTTTGTTATTTAGAGTCTTTTTATTTTATTCCTCTAGAGGACATATATGTAATTATATATTTAAGGGGTCCATTTTGTAATGTCAATCTCTATATATAGAGCCCTAATGCTAATAAAAAGGAAGAATGGATGGTTGAAAAAGCAAGAAAGGGGTTTTCCCCTCCCTCTCTCATCCCCTCCTCCCTCCCTCACTCTCGGCTCGCTGACCCCCTCTCATCGACATCGGTTCTCCACCTCCTGGCCCTCCCCCCCCTTTCTCCCCCTTCTGGTACTCCTACCCCACCTCCAGAGCTAGGTCCGGCATGCCTTCCCTATCCCCGTTCGGTTTTCCAACAACCTTCGACACCTTCGTTGCCCCTCTCCCAAGCCTATCTGGACCTCCCGCCTCACCCCCTCACCCTCCTCAGACCCCTATGACACACCTTCCCCCCTTCTGGAAGCCCCTTCCCCTTTCAGTCCCCTTTGGTGCCCTCCTGTGGCCGCACACCCCCCGGCCCTAAACACCCATGTTCCTTATTCCGACAGTCTCCCGTCACCACCTTTCCCCTTCCCTTGCCCCTATCAGCCCGCTGCAGCCCTTTTGTAACACCTCCTACTGTTGTCATCTCTGTTTCCCTCCCCATCTGCTACACCCTTTTGGCAGATCCGACAACAACGAAGAAGAAGAGGACGGAGAAGGTTGAGGCGGAGGAGTGTCGGAGAGGTGGAGGAGGGTCCTCTGGCTCCCTCCTTTCCCTGCGCAAGGGCTCCCGCACTGCTGGAGAGGGCGTCACCCCTCCCGTTCCACCTCCCATGGCTGCTGGATCCGCCGGGATGACGCTCGCTAGTGGGGCAGAAGCACCCGCCCCTTCTTTGCCATCGGGAACGCTGAGAGTGCACCACAAGCCCCCATTTCTCCCCCCTCTGGCCGGTCGTGCAGCACCATTCCAGGCCGCCACGACACCGTTACGGTTTAAGACCCGGCCCTCCCCTTGCGATGCCACGACCCCTGGGCGGCCACCGCGAGCCGGTGGGCTCAGCGACCGGCCTGGCTGCTTTTCCATTTGGCCAACTGGCCGGTTCAGATCATTCCAGACCCAATTTGACCTGGTTTACGCCTGGTTTAGTCCGGTTCATGTCAGTTCAGGCTATTCTGATGCCGGTTCAGGGCTTTTAAGGCTTGTTCACCACTGTTTGGGCCCGGTTCAACCACTTTTGGGCCTGGTTCAACCACTCTTGGTCCGATCCCCTTTGCCTTTTTTGTTTGTAAAAAACTGATGCCAACAGATTGTAATGTGGATTGTTCTTGATGGGCTTTGGTGAAACATTGACATGTTCTTGATGGTTGTAAACTTTTTCGGGTGAACCTGAAGTACCAATAATTTGGGAAAGCCAGCGGAACCAATCATGGTCCTAAAAGGTCCATGCCTTATCTATCAGGAGTTATTATGGCTGTAGCATCCAACTCAATTTTGCTTATATGATTGCATGTTCTTAGGTGAACGTATATAACATACTGCTACCACCTTTAACCTTCTTAAGTTGTCCCATTGGATTCCTATAGAATTCTCTGAAAGTCTCAGCTTGAGCTACACTTTGTCTCGTAACTGGTTATGCAATTTGCACTTCGCTAGAGGAAGGAAATCCACCTTGGGACCAGTAATGCTTTTGTCTCTATTTTAAGAAGTCTAGCAATGTCCATTGTTCATTCCATTTTCTTCCAATTCCTATATGCTGTTCTTCCATTGTTCTTGTTTCTTGCATTTGATGTGTTATTACTAACCAATTTTAACTTGTAGGTTGTGAATGGGTTTTTTGAGTCTGGGAAGCTGGTGCAGTCTCTCCAACATCATCCTGAAGATTCAACCACACTTGGTGTGAGCTGCTTTGTTAGATGCTTTCAGATGCTGATCTTTGTTCTTTTCCCTTTCCTGCTGTTTCTTGGAGTGTCAAGATGTATGATTCATTTATTATGTTTCAGCTCATTCCTCTCGGCACTGGATCTGATTTTGCTAGGACATTTGGGTGGTAGGTATTGGACTATTTATAGTGTCGAAGTTTGGATCTAAGCATTCAAGTGGTTTTTATCAAATGATGATGATTGCTATCTTTGTCAGGAAAAGCATGCCTCATGAAGCAATAGAACGTATTGTTAGAGGTCCTTTCTCTGGCCACTTCTCTTATTTGTTGTGCAAATCTTCATTCCAGATGGTGTGAAGTCTGTCAGATTCATTCCAGAGGCAAAATTCTCTATTCCCCTGCTACCATATGTGGATATGTTAACGATTTATGACATCGATGACATAGGAAGAGAGGGGCACACTTCCTTCTTGGGTTAAGTGCTGATCTTACAAGGCCTTAAACTCATCAATTTTAAATAATTGTAAAGATTATGTTTATTTACTTTCAGGTGAAAAGTACAGCTATTATGTGCAAATGAGAACTTGTCTGGCTGGATGACTAGGCGGTATTCTAGAATTCTCCCAAGCAGCTTGCAGTTTGCTGCATTGTACCCTTATCTTCTCTTATCCAATGTCTCACATTTAACATCACATTGCTCCCAGGCACCATATATGGAGATACTGCGTGGAGAAAAACATCCAGTTTTGCCTCACAGCCTTATCTGATCTAGGAGTGTCTAGAACCCAATTCAGCTTTTATTTTATCTTTTTCTGATTCATCAAACTCTTTGATTTCTGTTAAGCTTGTTATGATGTTTCCATTTTTTAAGAAAAAAAAACTGAACATGTGGATTTGACTCTACTGGCAGTATTTGTTATGGTCTATTTTGATCATCACTTTGGTCGTACATGTTTTTGAATTCATTTGGGGACAAGATCCTCTTATGGAAACACTGTTACTTTTTGTGTTATTTGTGTGATTATAACTGTCTTGGCAATAGTCTTTTTTGTTGTTCTTTTGTCTTCTTTCTTTTTTTCTATTATTGTAATCACTTTATTTCAGCATTATTAATAAACTGCGGCTTCTGCCACCTTTGGAAAAAAAAGAAAAAAAGAAAAACTCGGTTGGTAAAGTAATTATTTCTTATACTAAGATTTTTTTTCCCAATTTCACCATCTTCCTAAAGGATTTCGTAGGAACCAGAGCTGTAGCTCTAATGTGGCCACATCAGAAGACCAGTTCAAACTGTGAGCTTTATGGATTTAATCTTTCCAGTTTAGGTATTATTCCATTTTATTGGCACTATTATTTTACCATAGGTATATGAATATATAAGTAGATTAAATCAATATACTACCAATAACTTGGGAAGGTTGAATTTAAAAAGAACCCCAAAGTTGATGGTGCTATGTTGTAAATAATCTCTAGATGAGTGATCCTTTTAAGAATAAATGTTACCAATTAGTACAGTTGGTGGGGCCCGTTAGGTGATTTAGGGTCCCTTTGGGAACATGTCAGAAGTCCTTTTTTACTTCTCCTTTCGGACAAAAGTACTTGGTGAAACTTGTAATTATTTGAATATCTCTTTGAAATCAACTTCTCCTTATCGTGGAAGGAGAAAATTCAATTCTGTGAGAGGGAAAATTTCTACTTTGGAAATGAAGAAGCACTCCCGACATTTTTCAACTTTCCCAAAAACTAATATGCTAAGATACAATTTTTCTCCTCTACACATGCTATCGAAAATACAAGTCACATTTCTCTATATGTTGTTCACATAAATAGTACTTTGTTAATCAGATGTTAACATATCATAATAATTATAATATAATAATACATAATATTAAGTATATTAATATTAATATGCAATTTAAATAATATTCGTATGATTGATTTATAAACTAAATCAAGATTGATATATTAAATAAAATAAATATAAAATTATTTAAATGCTAAAAGTTTAGCTATATAATACATAAAAATTTATGTAGTGCATTATAATGTTAATATATTAATATAATATTCGTGCATTAATATATATTGGATTAATAATTATATTACATTATATGTTTTTATCCAATAATATACAATATTACAATAATAAATATGTATCTATTGTATAGTAATATTGATATAAAGTTTAATAATACAATATAAATGATGTTATTTAAATTGTATAATTTAAATATATTTACTACATATTTTTTATGTATTATATAATGTTCAAGTGAGTTTTAATATTTGGTAGATAAGTACTTCCATAGATGTCAAGGTGCCTACTTAGGTGGCAAGATGCTTTTTTGCAGCCCCTTGCTAGGACATCTTATGGGGGGGCTGAAAGGCATCCAAGGTGCCCGCCAAGTTGCCTAAGGCGACCAAGGCATCGTTCTTGGCGCCCAAGGTGCTTGGTTGGGCGCCTAAGGTCTCATTCATTGACTATTTAATAACATTGTAAACATATTTTACTATAACTTATACAATTATATATGGTTAAGATTTGTGATTTTAAGTATATGGTGTATACTTAAAATTGAAGTTCTCTTTTAATCCTCTTTTCTCTCTCACTTCGATATTAGCTCTTTTCCATAAAATATATATATATATATCAATATATTCATAATTAAAAAATAAAATCATATTTACATAAATATGTATACATGTATATATGTTTGTATATATACATAAATATATATAGTATTAACATCTAATTATATATATTTTTATATATATACACATATACATATATATAAACATCTTTTTTCTCTTTATGAATTTATTTATGATCCTATAGTAAGTTCCTACATGATGCAACTCATAGATAATGTCACCATGCGATATGACAAGATCATATGGCCCATTGTCTTCTTTTGTTCAATTGTCTGCTTAATGATGAGTTGAACTTGGCTATTAACATGAAACGGCTTATTGCAGTTCATAAATTACAAATCACTACAGTTTCTCAGATCTCAAAAACTGATAAATTCGTTTATTGTCTATAGTTTTAACTAAAACGTAGTAATTTTTTGGATTGTGATACAGGGATGAAACGCAGGATAGATGTCGGTGTCATTGATGGAAGAATTGGAGATCCACACTACTTCATAAATGTTGCAGATATTCATTTGTGCGTCTGCTAGATGTGCCCAATTTGATTTCAAATGGTGCATGCCCCTTGTTGGCTAATTGTGTGATTTTTATTTTTTTTGGAATCTTTCCTAGGAGTGCAAAAGCTGGCTTTTATGCATCCAAGTATAAGAGGTTCGGAAATTTGTGTTACATTTTTGGTGCTTTAAGAGCATTCAGTGGCCACAGCAATCAAGACCTCAAAAATCAAGGTTTGCGTATAGTGCATAGAGAGAGTTTAAATAGAATTCAAGATATGGTCGATTATTCTTTATGATGTGTTATTCCAGGTTGATGATGGTGATTGGAAAATGTTTGCGAAAGTGACTGCCCTATGCATTGGAAATGCCAAATTTTTTGGTGGGGGCATGCAAATAGCTCCAACAGCAGACCCTACAAGTGGAAGCCTTCAGGTTGATTTTGGTTTCAATCTCATTTAGCAGAAGTTCCTTTTCTTTTGATGCTGCCAATTACACTAACTGCCAATTACACTAATGATTTTCTGCTGTGTGTTTCAGGTTGTGATTCTTCAAGATTTCAAATGGTACGACTTCATCTTGAAAATGTATAAGCTCTATTACGGATCACATCTTTCAGAGAGAAATGTACATTCATGGAGGTAATTTCTTATCTTTAAATTTCTTGTATTCCTTGGGGCATGCCATTAATAATCTACTCATTCCTGTTCATGATTTTAGTTTCTGAGAATGGTTCTCGGGAATGTTGGGGCTTGAGGTCTTTGGAGAAGTTTCCAGGAGAGAGATGGTTGATATGATGGATGAGTTTGTGGAAGTGTCCTGGTCAGCAGATGTGGCTATACAGCCAATGACCCCCTAGGCTGGCACCAATGGAAGGCCAACTGGACTTAGGTGCATGTTGGCGTGGGGCTTCTTTGAAAGCACTGAGAGGAGCCTGGCCAGAGATGTTGGACTGGTGGGTTGAGGGAGCTTGCTTCCCATGCATTCCTGGCCTGAGTGCCAGGGGACGATCATTGGCAAGCGGAGATGTTGACGTGGGGAAGAGTTGCATGGGGTGTATGTGTTCTTGTTAGGGTGGATATCTAAGGCGGGGGAGAGTCAAGACTCGAGTGAGTGAAACTGCAAATTCTGATAGCAATGGTTCAGGATTAGGAACTTTCCCTTCCATCTGTGGTTGAATTTAGTTTCTATTTCGTCTCTGTACGAGCTAAACACCTTCCAATTTTTGGGGGCTCTTCTTTTGCTTTTTATTTCTCCAAACTTTGCTACTTTTTCTGGTTTTTTTGTCCGCAACAAAAGCACATTTTCTGGCTTTTACAGGCGAAAGAAGTTCCCTAAGAAATGGGATAGCTGGGGTGGAGAGGAAAACATAATCGGACAGTGTATTAGTGAACAGCAAAAGAGATGGATGCCTTAGATGGGATCATGGTTCGCCGACCCGGTCGGCCGGGTCGCCCGACCCGGTCGCTTTTTGGGCCGACCGACCCCGACCCGGCCCCGCCCCCCCGCCCCCCCCATTATTTTAAATTAATTTTTTTTTTATATTTTTTTCCGACCCCAACCCGACCCGGGTCACGACCCCAACCGACCCGGGTCGGTTTTGGGGCCGACCGACCCGGGGCCGACCCCTGACTATTCCTTCCTTGGATGGGATTAAGGTTGGAGTATCTGCGGATTAGGTGAGATATTAGGCATCATCACCAACTTTATTAAATTTAGGTGGTATGGTCGAGGTGAACCCTTGCACTACAAAGTAGAAAATGAAAAAGAAAAAGGAGTCATGCCAACATACGAGTTCTTTGGTTGCAAAATAAGTTTTAATTCTTCTCTGTGATAAATCTTATTATTAACATAAAATCTGTGATGGATAAAAGGATCATGTTTGGTGAGATGTGATGATAAAAAGTGCAGAGACCATATAAAGCGATCATGTTTGGTGCTGATGCCGCAGTAATCAGATTTTAGGAATTGCTGTTTTTTCAGTGCTCGTGCGATAGAAGTCGAGGCGTTGGAGAACAATGACGATATTTTTGTTCAATCCGACGGCGAGCACTTGGGATATCTTCCGAGGAAGTACTCCATCTTGCCTGGTGCCATTGAAATGTTCATCTAGTAGATGGTCTTTTGCTCCGGGGATTTATTATTATTAATTATTATTCACGCCTTCCACGAAACATGACGTGCTGAGCAATCTTGGTTCTACCATCTTCTATTATACTTTTTTATCCGCCGGATGGTTTGTCGTACGAGACGTGAATATGAACTGGTATCTGAAGAGGCGACTGTTTAGTCATATTACATCGGAGACCAACTATGAGAGAGTCAGACGGGCGTGGTTATGAGAAATCTCACTGGCTGAACTTCCACGCCTTGGGTGAGAATAAATATTGCCCTTGTAGCGGGTCATTGAGTTGTATGATCTTTATCTGTTCGTATTGTATTTGGTGTTTTTGTTTGATTCGTATCAAAGTTTGTACTTTATTTTCGGTGTTTCTTGTAGGGGGTGTTCAAGCAAATTGGTCAAACTGGTGTTCAAACAAATCGGTTCGGTTAGATTCAAGAACTTAGGTGTTCGATTTTTTAAATCAAACCGAGCTGATGTCAATTCATTGGTTTGACACCTCCCAAACCAATAATCCGATTGACATGGTTTGACCTTCTCTTTTATATATTATATTAATTATATAAATATTATAAATAAAGTATTGATCTTTCTGTTAACTTTATTTAATTATTATAATTTAATTTATTTTTGCTTATTATATTGTATTTTAATATATTTTAAGCCGATTCATGTATCAAATTGAATCAAACCGAATTGTTTGGTTCTATTCACAATCAATTCAGGTCCGGTCAAACTGATTCGGTACAATTTATATTTTGGTTCAGTTTCCGTTTTAAAAAAGAAGAAGATTCAAAATCGAAATGGACTCCCCTATTTCCTTGTACTCGACTAGTATGCAGAAGCACAAACGTACCATAAAGAATTCTCAGAAAAGGTGTTATGGATTTCTTTGAGGTTGGGTTCACGGGTGTAAATGAGACAAGCCAAGTGGCTAATTTATCTCTATCAAGTTCGAGCTTGAGAAAAGTTGACTTAATGTTTAAGTTTGGCTCTTGTTTGTTTGAACCTGAGCTTGAATGCGAACAAGATTTAAGTTCTCCGAGTTTGAGTTTAAACTAGATGTAAACTTATTTTCAAATTTTAAACTCTATAAACTTGTTTACAAAATCAGAATTTGAGTATGCTTATGAAATTCAATTTAAGTTTAAACTCTTTATTTTATTTAATAGATTTCATATTACAAGATAATAAATTGAGTAACTGATCGAATTGTTTATAAGTTTTATTGATTGAGTTTATTTTTTATTAAAATATATGTATCCGAATCGAATTTTTATCAAGTTCAAATGGGGGTGTTGAGTTACTTGTTGGAACACAGCTACCCCGTTTACATACTTGTTCGGTTCATGTGAAAAATGGATTTACAAGATGATCGGGTCCACTGGATCGGAAGCAGAAAGGAATCAGGAAGCGGCTAAACGGTCGGTCATTTGGATAGAGGTGGCGGTCAGACCCAAACCACAGATGACCCGGATAACACAGCGTAGACAAACCACACCAAACAACATAAAAAAAAATTCCAACTTGACCTAACAGGCTTATAAAAAATTTCAATTTAACATGACCATACCCAACCTAGATATTTATTGATAAATCTAACGATAAAAAATAATAATAAATTAAATAAATAATAATATTAATTCGAATAAAATTATGTCTAAAATTTATATCATCATCCCAAATGGTGACCAAATTAATACCCGGAAGTTAAAATGTTATTAGATCCACAGCTTGGGCCATAGTCGGCCCTGCCCATTGCCACCCACCAGATAGTCATTCGATCAGCATCGAGGAGGAACCCCAATCTGGATGCCGCTCGACCGATCTGATCTTCTGACCTTTCTCTGAACCACAGTGAGAGGTATACGCGTCCTCCATGTTTTGACGATGTGGACTCTCTCAACAGCGGTGGCACGATTATCTTCTGCAAAAGTTCCCTCGATTTCTTCTTCAGGAAGTTCAAAGCAAACAAGCAACAATCACGAAGAGAACGAATAAGATTTTAAACAGATATAAACCCCGGATGGTAAAGTGAAGAACTTCTGAGAACGTCGAACTTAGTCAATTCCCCCGTGGAATCCGGTAGAATCGACTTATCTCCCTACCTTGGGACGTCTCTCGAGTCGTCCCAATCAAAGATATGGCTCGGACCGACTGGAAGGATTTGACTTTCCGACCAAACTCTGTCCACAAAAATCATAATCTTTCCAAAATAAAGATTCACAACATTCGTGGCGTGCTATTAGTACTCCATGATTCAAAACCTTCCCCTTCTAAGGCAAAAGAAAGGTGAGTTAAGAAAATATTTTGAAAGTGGCTTAAGAGCTATTGCCAGCCATCGTTACACAACTCCCGTCTCTGCCTTGCAGCCACCTGTCTGATTTCTCCTTAGATTTTTAACCCCCTGACAGCTATGAAAAACCAGTACTCTCTATACAGGCAACAATTTTCGAAACTGGGAATATTCCTAATGACAGTATGATCCAACAAAAATTGCATATACCAAAATAAAATAGCACGAAATGAGAAACTAATCAGAAGCCGGATGCCATAGAGTGATGAAAAGCGGCGCATCATATGTTCCATCTACATGCAAAAAAAATAAAAAAAATCGTTACCGCTGGGTGGGCCACACTCACGTCATCTGAGGCAGCGGAAATGTGTGGGTGCCCAAACCCTGCTTCAACACGCAGCAAGACGTTTAGTTAGTTCCCCCGGGCATATGAAGATGCGACGCCTTGGTCTCTTGATAGAATAAAGAGCGGAATAAATGAGGGCAGGTGAGAGGGCGGATGCAAGCAGGATAAACCAGCTTGTGACTTGCACTAAACTATGAGGACGCAACCTTACGCGGTGTAACATATAGATAAGTTCCAAATCCACATTATACATTAAAAACTGGATACAAACCTTACGTTCTCCGGAGGTCTTCCCACAGTCGTGGCGCCTCCAAGGAGAACTAAGACAGATACATCCTTGCACATTACATCGGACCTCATCTGCCCATGTCAACATCATTCCGTTCCATTACATCGGACATCCTCAGATTGCAGAGCAATGCGTCGCGGCCAGACAAAACAATCTGGAAGAACTCCCCAATTTTCTTGGATAGGGGTTCAAGGCCCTCAGAAACCTTTTCCGCCGCTGAATCTAGCTCCGTAACCAAAACGTGCAGCCTCTCTTTCTTCACTTTTCTTTCATCGCGATCTTGAGCCACCACAAACCTCTTGTAATCGTTTTCATTTCCTGTCTGGAAGGTTTCGCCTTCAAAATGGATAGCATCATCGACCATGGTACGCAGCTTCTCCACGCAATAGTTTACTGCTTCTAACTCCCTCAATATTGTGGGTCTAACAGATAAGACCCTCTTGAGTTCGCCATTCATGTAGGTCTGTAAATCATTAAAGCAACTGGCCCACAGGAACTTCTCAGAAACTTGCAAGTTCATTAGTGGTTTTGTGGAACTCGCAAAAGCTGCAGAAAAGATGCTGCAAACAAAAATCGTCTGCATCTTTACACCATACATAGCTTGCATCAATATCTTTCCTTTAGCTGAATTTTTTGCTTTTGTGAAGCAAAGAGATGTTGCAAGTCCTTGTAGATTAAGAAAGGAGTTCTCAAGCTTTGGACTCCTCGAATTGATCTGCAGCATCCAATCATTTAGAGATCCATGGGCCTTCTTGAGCTGTTCTGCTGATATATATCCACTTGAAGAGTCCAAGACGTGCAGTACATATTGGAGCAAAAGCTGTCCTTGTTCAAGCCTGGATATCTCTGAGCTAAATGAAATGCATATATCTAGCAACTTCACGCTATTGTCCAAGTAAATGTCCATCCACTGACTATCCCAGTCAGAAACTGGGAATTGAAGGTCAGTTATAAGAGCTTTGACATCAGTGTGTGTCTCGGACAAAGACTCCACTGCATGTCTCATCCACGATAAACTAACAATATCTGACTCATCCTTAGGTTTGAGCTTTTTGAATCTATTTGCCAGCGATTCCTCAAAAGAATTCAATAGGCTTTTAAGCTTCGGAGATGAGCTGGTGCCCTTGGGTAAAAACATCCGGATGGGATTTCCAAATGGGAAAGATGGCCGATGAACATCATGTGGGCGACTCATCTTCGCGGCCTGATGAGAAAAGTGACCTGGCAGAAAGCAAAAGATTAAATTATTCAATTAATCGCATACAACTTCAGATAAAGAACAAATAGTGACTTGTTAAGTGACAGAATTGAAGAATAGATGGATCTATCTATTGGATAAAGAACTGCATCTCTACTGGTAGATTTTCTGTGAGAATTAATGACAAAGATTTTGGTTTCTTCTCCTCCAGGGGTCTGAGGCAGGGAGATCCCATAACGCCACTTCTCTTTGTTTTGATCAGCCGGTTTATCAGTATTACGTGGGAGAGAGCTTCATCAGCAGGTTTAATTGAAGGCATTTCTGTGGACAATAGTGTAAAGCAGGTAACCCATCTCTTTGCTGATGATACAATCCTATTCTATGCAGTAAAACCAGATCAGTGTCTCCATTTGAAGGCACTTTTATATATTGATGCAAACTGTGACTGGGATGAAAATTAACAAAAGGAAAAGTGGACTTATTGCCATCAATACGAGGGAGAACCTTAAACACCCTATTCAGAAAATCTTCAACATGTCTCAGATCTCCTTCCCTATTAATTACTCGGATCTCCTTCCCTATTAATTACTTGGGTCTTCCTCCTTCCCACAAAGGCACCAGGAGTAAAGAGTGGCAATCAGTCATTGACAGGGTAGAAGGCAAACTTCAAGGGTGGAAGGGCAGGCTCCTATCAAGCCAGAAGGGGGGGGGGGGGAGAGATTTTGTGTGTAACAGGCTTGAGATGATCTGAGCCCGTTTCTTTTGGAAGGGCAACAAAGATAAGAGAGGACTACACATGGTTAATTGAAAACATATTTGCAGACAGTCTGAGGAAGGAGGAGTAGGCCTCTTAGCATTGGAAGCTAGTAACAACGCTTTTCTGTGCAAATGGTATCGAAGCTCAACAACAACACTGAAACCTTGTGGGCCAAGATTGCTAAGGCCAAATATGAGGTGGGTTCCAATAGGATTTGGATCACAGACTTCAGGGGCAATGGCAGATTATCAAGCATTTGGAAAGGCATCCTCCATAATTGGGACATGTTGCATTCCTCCACTCGTTACCATCAGGGGCAATGGCAAATTATCAAGCATTTGGAAAGGTATCCTCCATAATTGGGACATGTTACATTCCTTCACTCATTACCATCAGTAATAGAGCCAGGATCTCCTTCTGGAATGACAGACTGGTAATTACATTCTTGCAGAATCCTTTCCAAGATTCTTCAACCTCTGTAGATCTCAGAATGCAAGTATGAGCTCCTTTAGGAACGATGATGCCAATTGGTCTCACTCCTTCAGAAAAAAATCAAGGACTTGGAAATTGCTGACATTTCCCTTTTTTGTCTATTCTGGATAAGCACGTGTGTAGGCAATCTCAACCCTCAGTAATCATACAATTTGCTCGGGGATATTACACTTCTGGCCTGGTTGTGGGCTAGCTGGGGTGCGAGGAACAGATTATTAACTATTAAGAGGATGAGCTGGTTCATAACCGATTGGCTCTTTGCAGTCAATGGTGGAAGATTGGATGCTGATGTTTTTATGGATTACTTCCTTTGTTTTAATTCTTTCTTCTTGTAATTCCCCTTGGATACTATCCCGTCAATAGTACTGTGCACTTCCCCCTCCCCCTTGCCCTTCTTTTTTGAGTTCTTACTTTGTACCATTTCTCCTTTTGTTCACATTTAATGAAATTTTGTGACCTTTTGGTAACTTTCAAAAAATGAGAAATGAAAGATAAAAGGGATCATTATCCCAACCAATGTAATGTAAGCAATGCATATAACCTTCTTGTCCTAAATAAAAGAACACCCTATCGACATTCTCGTTTTGCCCGCCACGACATCCATCTATCTTGATGTGTTCAATGATGCACATTACTTGCCACAGGATAATAACCATGGTAGCTACCAGCTTATATCACTCAATTTAAACACATCCAAAAGATATAGGCACATAACTTCTTAAATTTGTCCATTTAGAACATAGGTGTGTATTATTAAAGAATCAAGGTAAGGATGGGTTCTATCTTTTTAAAATGGACAGGACAACAGTTCATGAATAAATATCGCATGCAGGTATGCTAGCCAAAGGAGATCCAGTGCAAAGAATCTGTTAGCAAATAAAGCTGGCACCCCCAACAAATATGAAATTGAGTCGAAAAAGGGAAGTCCAACAAAATTCTCACTTTGCACAAGCAAAACCTTCTCTTGGTCACAAGCAAAGCCAACTTCATAACCTAAGCTTCTTGCTTAAAAATGAATCATTCCTTTCCTTTCAAGCGGGCCATAAAGTGGCAAGCAACAAAACCAACCAAGTTTCACAACTCAACTAAGAAAAATTTTCAAAAGGAGCAAAAGAGCACCATAACCTCAAGAATTTTCAACATGATAGCAGTTCACAGATAGTCCAAAAGTCTCTACATTATCGCCACATAGAAAACACTCAATCCTCACTCATGGTAAGAAGCACTATAACGATTACATGTCATAGTAATTGCCTAAAACCAAAAGAGAAGCTAAATAAGAATCTTGATACTGAACGCTGAAGACAGGTTGGGACTGACACATGCCCCCACAGAGTACGACCATGTACACTGACTTTCACTGAGAAACTGTGAGTTGTCCACCTCCACCTCCACCACCACCAAACATCTCACCATTAATAGCTTGAAATTAGAATACAGTCTTAAAATGAAACAAGGTATTCCAGATCAGATCGGCTGGCTCAGTTGATCCAACAGAAGAAGGCGGATCAAGGATCAGCCTGGATCAGTCCATCAAAAATTATCTACTCAACTCAAGTTTTAATCTCAAATTATTTGATGTCAGCCACATAGATTCTCTTTCTCCACAAGTTGATTTTAATTTATTTCTTCAGAGATATTTAAATCATCCAAATCATATTATATGACCATCCAAGTTAACCCAAGTCTACCACATCTTTTTTTGTTCTTATTATTTTGAAAATTTCTATTTTTCTAGCTAGAGCTTCCTTGGGTCTAGGTATAATGTCCAAACTATCGCAATCTCCCTTCTTTCAATTGTAGATTGTAGATTTTTTAGACATTTTAAACATAAACCTAAAAAAGCTTCATTTAAAAAAGTAGAAAATATCATTTGAGAGAGCGGCAGTATTAGACTCGGGCAGTGTCACCATCTCCTGGTGGTGGAGGGGTGGCTGCTGCTGCCTTGCACATTTCGTCCCCAATGATTCATCCTTAGCAGTGCTAAAAGATGATGTTCTTTTCTGTTCATGCTTCAGAGAGTTCAAGAATCATACTTTTATATAAATGGTAGAATTTCCTACACATCAAGGGAGAACATCATCTAAAAGATGTTTAATTTTCCTCTGTTTATAGTTAAACATAATCACTACTCATTTAAATGAATAATGAATTGATTTTACAAAAATGAATCAGGACTATTGAGTCACAATTCACAAAGAAATGTACCAAATAAAACCCTATGCACAAAAATGGAGCTTACAAATTAAAGCCACTCCAGACACATAATAGAAATAGCAATTACTGCATAAAATTTGACTACTGTTAAATAGAATAATTGTCTATGGTATAAAAATCAAAAGATTAACTGCTAAGTATAGAATCAACAAAGATAAAACATAAAATCTTAAAACTTCACCGTCTCAAAAGGATAACTGGTTGAAGCACCTAGTGATCAGCCTTTATAACACCTGGTTCAGGTTACGAAATTTGAGCTGTAGAAAATATGAGGAGAAACCCCTGAAATCTTGAGCTTGCCACTTTCTGCAAGCTAAAAAAACAAAATAAGATGGCAGTATACAGCATATGCAAAACCCAAGGCTCACAGACACAGAATGCAAATAGCGTTGTGTTCCTGACACAAGATCATAGAAAAAACACCGTGTAGTTCTAGTGAAAAGCCAACCTACGCACAATATCTGACCTGCTACGAACTCAAGTTCTCATGACCACGAAGGATTTACTTTCAGCAAGCAAGACTCACAAAATCTGAGATATCAAGCACCCATCAGCAACATGCTCGAAGAAAAAATTTTAAACAGATTAATAACCGACTACATAATCTGAAAACCATTCAAGGTTAGACCTTCCCTTTCATAACGAGCAGAAACATTGTCTTGAATATTTAAAACCAACTTGTCACTGGGTAAATTTCTTGGTCTGCAGTGAATATGGAACTATGGGAGGGTAAATAAAACAACAAATAGATAAGACCCTATCTAAGTGAAACGAAAAATCTCAGATCATTTTCAACAACCGTGATAATTTCCTCTGAATCCCAAAGCCCCAACATGCGAAGCCTTGATACCATGCCTAGCACACCCACACACACCATGCGCACACCAGAACATCTATAACCATAGCTCTATCAGAACCCTAGCATCAACCACGCAGCCTCCAGACAACTAAATATCAGATCTGCTAGAAACAGGAACCAAGGAGAAGAAAGATGAGAGATCAGACACATCAGGACATCAGGAGGCAGGACGGTACTGCAAATCGGGTTAATCGATCGGATCGGCGAGGAATCAAGCCGTTCGTGCATCGATCCTGCTCCTTCAGAAAACCCGCCCATCACCGACACAAACAAATGAAAGCATCTTCTCCTCAACGATTACCAGCGCAAACAATCAAAATATCCTCAGATCCCGGCTACATCGACGGTAACCGAAAGATCCCCAAATCATCGCTTACCGACAGGGACACAACGAAAGGTCTTCGATCATGGATCACCAACAATACTAGAAGGGAAAGTCGCAGATCGGCGCCATGGCACGGAAGGAGAAGCGACCAGCGGGAGGATTGATACCTGGATGAGGAGAGAAGTCGTCTCCACGGATAGAACGGTGGGTGGACGCCGGCGGCGTAAGCTAAAGACGAGAAAAGCGTGCCCCAGCAGGAAAGAAAGCAGGCTGGTATCCACTTGGTGGAGTCGCACTCCGCTCTTACCGGCCTACTTTATTCGCATTTTGTAAGATGTTCTGGGGTTCTCTAGAAAGTAGCAACTATACCTTCCCGTTGATTAAAATATGTACGTAACCTCGCTTCTGAAGTCCGGACTCCGAACCAGCCGTTGAGGCGCCGAGGAGTGTACTGTTACCAGAAAGATAATGATATTTAGATCATTACGTCATTGCTTACATGTCGAGGGCTTCCTGTGCAAATACACCTTCCCCGCGGCCCGACTGATCCCAAGCTCGCTCGTGTGAGTTTGGATTTGTATGGATACCCATACGTAGCGGTATCTGCTTCTTCCCCTGGTCCTGAGTCGTCCACGTGGAGCTCCAACACATCGCCAGCGGTGCATCTCCAAGATAGACGATTCCGGTCTGGCCGGCCGCTGAGCGAACGGTCAACGGAAGCCAGCCGCGATCGGGTTCGGCTCCCGGATCTTTTACGTCGATTATGCGTTTAGCCCTTGTAACTACGTTATTTGGCAGCACGTCCTCGTAGTTTTTTTTTTTCATGAAACTCTAAAATCCGAATTGCTAGAAAAAATCGGCGCTGCGTGGGTCCGATTTGTGCGAAGAACCAAACGGGTGGCGAAGCGGTTCTCACAAATCGGATCCGGGTCAGTGAGGACCCGCCAGCAGGTGACGTCCGGGTATGGATGTTGACCTTTTCCGGGTTTTCCTAACAAAGCGAGACGTTTACGTCCTGTTTGGTGCATGCTTAATTTGAAGATAAATCGTATTTATTCTTAAATTTTTTAGGATATATAAATCAATTTTACCCAAATTATTTTTTTATCGAATGGGCCCTTTAGATGATGATGTTGGTTTTTTCACCGGTTAAAGTATGAGAAGAACAACTGGGGCCTGCTTGTTAATTAACACCAACCACCACCACTATAAATGTTTTTTAAATATTTGATATTATCAATGTTGATGTAGATACATATGGTAACAACGTCGAAATGATATTATATTAGATTCAATACACTTTTTTATCATGAGAGCGTATAAAAATTATTGTGCAATCAAACAAACCCATAAACATGCCATTCTTGTCTTGAAAGATTGATTAGATGCAGGGGGCATAACTAGTACTGATTGATTATGGTTGTTCTACATCTGTTCTCTTCCATGTCCACCTTTATGATTATGTGGCTTTCTTATCCCTTTTAGTACTCGCTTTATCAAGGTACTTTGATTAGAACTCTTACAAATATAATAAATTACATATCAGCTATTAATTTTATATCAGGCGCATTTGTGTTTCGAGCCCTGCAAAACCTTTTTAACTGATAAACGAAGCCTTGTTCAGTACTACGACACAATCTATCTTGTGTATATATATATGCTAATTGAACTTCTTATTAGAAACTAATATATAACTTAATTAACAGTAGTTCACAGGAATTGAAATATAAATACTTAACAAACTGCTGGTAAGGGTCCAAAACAAAATTACCCTGAATATTATTATTATTATTATTATCTAGAATACATAGCAATCAAGCTATATGTCAAGACACACAGTACACACGAAATCTATAAGTACAAGGATATTATTAATTTATACATTTATTATTGGCTTGTTGCCGGTTCTTGTCTGGTTAAAATATCCCGATGACTAATATAGTGTCAACTTTTATATTGATATATTATACACAATAGCATCTTATAAAAATACAAACGATTGTAGAATATTGGTGAATATTAATGTTTCAAACGACGAGCTTCGGATTCATAGAGGTGTGAGAAACTTGGACTTCGCGAGGCCCAAAATAGAGTGTCACCTTCTCCGCCATCACCGCCAAAAATCCTTTCCAAATCATCCACAGGCATTAATTAGAAATTCGACAAAGAATTATTGACTTGTAAATGTTGATGACTGCGGGAAAAAATTACCGAAATTATAGGCAAAAAAAGTATGTGCACTGAGCTATACATTGTTTATTTTTGTTACCGTGGTATAGATGTATAATAGATGTGAACAAATTTCAGTATTCAAGGATTAATTCTGCTGTCAGTTGGGTGTTTTTTTTTTTGATCAAAAGCATTATATCTATATCTATATATATAACCAAAACCTTACATCCTCACCCCACATTTGGTGAGTCCCTCGAAATTTGGTCTAGTACATCCTTCAGAACGTCCAAAAGAGAATTCGACCGAAGGCCATTGAAACCCACCCGCAACGCCCACTTTGCCAACTGCTGCGCCATCTCGTTTCTCTCTCGGGGGCAGAAGACCAAGGATGTTGCAGAGGCTTGAATGCGGAGGCGACGGTTCCAGACGAAGGTACTAGCTAGCTTTCCATATGGCCGGGCTTGTATTGTTGATGGTGTTCACGACTAGTTGAGCCTTGCTCTCGATGATGCTTAGAGAGTAACTCAAATATTTCCAGTTGCTGGTTTCTTGTATGGCTTTTGCTTCCGAAATCACTGGATCATTAAAGTGAGATCTACCTGCTAGCCATTCCAAGAGCCTTCCATTGGAGTCCCTGACCACCAATCTGATTGCTCCTCCGCTATAATTGGCAACCGCATCCACATTGATTTTGATTTGCGACGGAGGTGGAGGTTGTTACTTCAGGTCAGTTTCAAAAATTGAAAACCTTGCATGGGAGAAGAAAAAATCAGCATCTTTAATGACATTTAAAAGAATCCATCTGAGATTTCTATTAGTGCCTCTGAATAAAGATTCACACCGATGTTTCCAGATATGCCACATTATCGTAATGCCTTGAACACCTATAAAAAGATTTTATTGGTCTCGCCATAAAATCTATTCCAAGAAGATGCTAATTAAAGGATGGAAGTTTCAGTCTTCCGGAATACCTGTGAACCTTAGAGGGGAGGCAAACCACATAGCTCGGCTACCAGAGCATCCCATAATCATGTGAGATAATGTTTAACAAACAAATATTACATAAAACCTGTACCACAGGGCATCTTTTTAGCAACGGTATGATTTATGGGAAGAACTTCAATAAAACCTTTCCAAAAAAACATTAAGATCTTCTACGAGAAAATTTTATTCATCTTCGAATCTCAGATTTTTCTCCATAAAAGTTGATTCGAAGGGCCAAGATTAAACTTGGATTCAATGAGAAATCTATATATGCTGATTTGATACTAAGCTCCCCATTTCTTGTGTAACATGATAACGATATTTTAAAATCGGGTGGACTGATCAGTGTCAAAATATATTCCAGTGGAGATTAAAAAACCGTACATTTATTATTCAAAAAGTAAACATAAGGTCTTCTTAATTAGTCTCCGTGCGGGCTAATCTTTTCCTAATAATTTCTTTTGTCTCTTTAAGTTTTCTTCTCAAATTTTTTTCTTTTTTTTTTACTTGACAAGTCCAAAGAGTGGACCTGTTTTCTTTTGTATGTGCGTACGTTTTAACTTACAACTTAATTCCAGCAGTTCTCTCTCCAAAAATTTTGAGAATAAACATCCAAGGCTATCACACTACGTAAGTGCACTAAAGATGTCAATGCCTAGAGTTCTGATCACCTCAATCTCTGGGTGAAAAAATTATCCTTAGTCTACAATCAAAATCGACCACGATTTCATTTCACTTAAATGATGGTTCAAATAACAAGTTTGATGAATCGTCGTCGAAAAAGACTGAATTGTTACCGACGTCTTACTTACTCATTATCCGTTGGTAACAAATTGTGTAAATTTGGTAATAAGTTTGTAAGACGTTGGTAACATTTCAGTAACAATTTACGAACTCATTAACTCGTTATCGACGAAGTTGAATTATTATTAACGTCTTACTAACTCATTGTCTATCATTTAAGTGATCGGAATCGTAATCTTTTTTATTAAAAATTAAAGGTAATGTGTCTATTCGAAAATTGTTGTGATCTGCACTCTTTTTATCATGTACAGCAAAATTATTAAAAAAAGACCTTCATTTTTATTTATTTATATCGCATACTTGAGGCTTCTCTCACGGCCGGTCACGGGAGACTTTGCCGCCGTCGTCAACGACGACGACGGCGGCGGCGGCGTACAACCCGGTCGGCGGGTGGCGGCGGGTGATATCACTCGCAGTTCCGAGGGTAAATGCGAGCGCGGAGCGGGCGTTTCATGGTCATCGTGAGCTGCTCCACGGTGGCGGAGAGGTCCACCTCCTCCCCGTCGACGCGCCGCCACTCGAACTCCCACACCAGGTTGGCAACGAAGTACTCCAGGTGCAGCATGGCCAGCGCCATCCCCGGGCAGATCCGCCGCCCCGCCCCGAACGGCATCATCCTGATCTCCCGGCTCCCCGTGATGTCCAGCCCGTCGCCCTCGCCGCCGGGCATGAACCTCTCCGGCCGGAACTCCATGGGGTCCTCCCACGCCCCCCCGTCCCACCCGAATTTCCCCACCGTCACGTTCACCACCGCCCCCCGGGGGATCAGGTACCCCCCCAGGTCGGTCTCCTCCGTCGCGACGTGGGGCAGCAGCAACGGCGCCGGCGGGTGCCGCCGCAGCGCCTCGTAGATGACGGCCTTCAGGTAGGGCATCCCCTGCAGATCCTCCTCCTTTATCCCGGCGCCGCCCTCGGCCGCGGCGGCGCCCACCGCCCCCCGTATCTCCCGGAACAGCCTCTCCTGCACGTCGGGCGACCTGACGAGGTTCGCCATGACCCACTGAAGGGTGGTGGCCGTGCTGTCGACGCCGGCGTTGAAGAACTCGGAGCACAGGCTGACCATCTCTTCCTCGGTGAGCTTCCGCCCGCCCTCCTCGGGAAGCTCAAGGTCGAGAAGGGTGTCCACATAGGAGACGAAGGACCGAGGGCGGCGCTGCTGCTGCCGCTCCGCATCCAGCTCATCTCTGCGTGCCCGTATCAGAGAGCCGAGGACGGCTTCCTGCCGGCGGCGTGCGGCGAGGAAGCTCGTCCATTCCCTCCGCAGCACGAGCTTGGCCAGCCTCGGCATTATGTCGAACACGTAGAGCTTGAAACCCATCAGCAGGAGCGCCCGCTGCACGCCCTCGATCTCCTCGACCGCCCCGTCGGCCAGCGTCTCGCCGAAGCACATGTGGGAGAGCAAGCCGAACATGGGGCTCCCGAGGCACTCGGCGAGCACCACCACGCCGCCGCCGGCCGCGGCCGCCGCCGACATGGCGCGGAGGCCGTCGAGGAGCCTACCCAGCGCCCGGCTGCGCGCGGGGGCGTACGATTTGAAGCGCGAGGGTGGAGGACACCGGAGGTGAGGTTCCGGCGGAGGAGGCGCCACAACGTGTCGTTGCCGGCGACGACGGTGTGGCCGTCGCTGGTGTAGATGTAGCCGGCACCGGCGGGTCCGAACCGGGGGCGATCGGAGAAGACGGCGCCCTTCACGACGAGCGCCTCGTGGGCCAGCCGGGTGTCGGAGATGAAGATGGAGGGGAAGAGGCCGAACTTGAAGGAGAAGACGGGGCCGTACTCTCCGGCGAACGTGTGGACGGCGCGGCCGAGGTCGGCGAGGGGCCTCCTCATCCACAGGAGGTTGCTGATCAAGGGCAACGACGGGGGGCTCGGAGGGGGCCTCCCCTCCTTCTTCCCTGACTTGCCGTCGGTCGTGTAGAAGAGGAAGAAGAAGAAGGTGGAGGCCACGCAGAGGCAAACGGAGAAGGAGATAGCTAGGGACCATGAATCCATTTCGGATAGCTAGACCTGGGCTTTTTACTTCACCAGTCCAGTTATACTAGACTGCTCGTCTATTTATACGAGCACCTGGTATGCAGCATCTGAGAGTTTTTTTTTTTTAAATAATTTGCAAAGATTCGCTTGCGCGTAATAACGCGCGTCCCTCCACATCTGAATTCTTGAGTATTAAATACTAAAGTGGCATTCTTCGAGTCATTTAAAATAAATGACATTTAATTTACAAGCTAAGGTAATATATTCGGACTTTGTTTTGTCAATCGTAAGTAAAAGTTTGATGTTTCGATACTAAAAGTCGGACCACGAATGTTCACCTTATGTAAACCTAAGTCTGCTCTGCTCTCGAGGTCGAAGTTATTTAATTTCACTCATGTTATACTTCAACATTCTCTAGAGTGTTTTTCTCCGACTTAAAAATCGTTCTCTATTACTATACATGGACTTTGTTTGAAGCCAATGATGGAGATTAACTTTTGATCAACGGTAGACTGTAATTTTCTTCAAAAATAAGTTATTTTAAAAAGCTTACGTACTATTTGACACATGCAGTTGCACGGTGGGAATATGGGATGCAGAATCAGGATTAGGCTGGCCAACCTAGTTCAACCATTCGAATTTGTTTCTATCGACTTGATCGGGAGTTGATCCGACCGGAATCGACTAGGTCGGCCGTGTCGGCCGAGTCAGCCTCAACTAGTATTCCAATGCCACCTGATCATCTCGATTAACTCATTCCGATCTGGGTCAGCCGGTCGTCCAGCCGAGCAATCCGAATCATCGATTCAGCCCGACCAACCCGCTCCCAACTCCCAACCGGGGGTACCTTGGGTGTGAGCTGTTCATGGGTTTCTTGGTGACCAAGCTACTGCAAACGCCTGCGATGGAGATGTGCAGACGTGAAGGGCGGCGGAGCAAGATCAGTTATCTGATCCGAGCTGAAAAGAACAGGAGGATCTAATTTTTTAGAGTCCGTCGGCAGGGAGAGAAGCTCTTCTTCTTGCTGCTAGCTAGCTTCTTTAAGATTTCTTAACAACGGTTGTGGGATATTTTCTGTCACTCATTCATGCGTGAAAATTTTCAACATGATATAGTACATGAATATATTACACTAAATCAGATCATGGAAGACTTCCCCTTATATAAATAAATATATATATATAAATATATACAGCCTGTTTGGAGAGGTCCGAAAAGATAATGCATGCAATGCTTTTTTAAAGAAGAATTCTCTCAATAATACACACTATTTGAGTTTAAAAGAATAATTTCAAATTTTAGACAAGCTAACAACAACAAGGATTTATTTGTTTGATTTTAGAATTCTAATACATTTATTTTATTTTTCTGTATTTTTACCGGCTAATGTAAAATATTGTATTTTGAAAAAAAATTAAAGTTTGTTTTGAACTATATACGAAAGGGGGACGTGGAAACAGAAACAAGAACGTTATACCTGTAAATATCCTAATTACATGCCTTCTACTTTAATTTTTTTAATCTTTACAATTGTAACCAAAACAAAACCTTTTATTCTAGAATACAAAAAAAATGTTATTCCTAAACGAGTGATTTTGAAATAAGACGACTATATATATTAAAGTTAACAAGCGGTAAGAATTTTTTATTTTTGATTTTGCTTAACCATTGGAGCATCTGATTTTTATCTCAATTTTCTTCTAAAGATAGATCTTATATATATCTTAATATACATATATATCTTAGAAATAAGTTGTAGAATGTAATTTTTTTAGATGTAATCTTTCATAGAAGAGAAGGTAACGAATATAATATACCTTAAAATTAAGATTAGACTAATTAATATGTATACATCCCAATCAACTTAAATGTTCCATTTTATCTCAAATTAAGAGAATAAATACATATGAAACTAGCTAGGAGCCCAACATTTCAATTTATGCCAAAACAAAGGCCACCCGAAGTCAAACCCAGCTGGAATGAGAGCGATGGCTGGATGAACACTGCTGCTATATGTAGTTTCTTATTAATTTTATTAGGACGGAGCCATATTAATTGATGAGATGCAAGCGCACCAATTATTTAATTAAATCATCCCGCCCCGCCCACAGATTTTCTATGACGTTGAGGCTGATCCACAGATTTTCAATATATATAATATTTTGAAACTCGACTCTGATAAGAATTCGACTCTATATACAAATATATAATGTTATGTTAAACAAATAAAAAATTTGAACAAACAAATAAGATTTAACTTACCAAAATATAAGTCAGAGCTTGATCAGGCACCTCAGCTGGACGTACTTAAAAAAAATTTAAAGTAATTTGTTTACTCATTCGATTAACTACTCAATAAAATATTAAAAGTACTTAAGTACGAATTCAAACTTCATAGTTGAGCTTCGTAAATGAGTTTAAATTAAATTTTACAGATAAAATCAAATTTTAAGTTTGAACCGATCGAACTGATCCCATTAATGGAGTTGTATCCTGGTCACACTGGTGGTGATGGGTTTTGGCGGTATAAACTAGAGCAAGAACGCGTGCAGGCCTGCGTCGGCCTTTTTTTTCTTCTTTAATCTGCTGGCGTTGGAAGGAAGAACCTTCGAATACCATAAAATACTATACATCCAAGAGATGGATATACATATATATATATATATATGTGTGTGTGTGTGTGTCTGATAAAATAAATTAACTACGTACGAGCATGGACCAACAAATTAAGATATGGTTTACACACTCTTTTTTTTTGTTCACTGAAAACCTAATATATTAACGAGTAACCGAACAAACACCAGGCGAATCCAGAAGGATCCGATCCGATAATTCGCCAGAAGGCAACAAGAGGGGAGACGACCAGGATACACAAAGGTTCTCCCGCAGAGCCCAACCCGCAAGACAGTGGGCGGCTTTGTTCGAGGCCCTAGGGCTGAAAGCGATCGAAGAGCCGGAGGATCGGAGGAGCTCGCGGGCACTGAGGATGAAGGAGCTGGCTTTCCAGAGCATCGGGCCCGTCTCGTTGATAGCGTTCACAACCAGGAGAGCGTCGCTTTCAATGATGGACGACCCCAACTTGAAGAACTCCCACGAGCAGGCAGCTTCAATCGCTTCGGCTTCCAAGATCTGTGCTTCTGTGAAGGTAGACGTCCTAGCCATCCAAGCAAGAAGTTTTCCTTGATGATCTCTAACAATAACCCCGATAGCACCGATGTTAAAATTCGTAGCTGCATCAACATTTAATTTAACAAAGTTTATTTGGGGCGGAGTCCATTTAACCTCCGACAGAGAGCTGCAAACAGTAGTCTGGGACAGAATAAACTCGGCTTCCTTTGAGGCTAAGGATATAATCCTTGCCGGCTGGGACCGGGATCCCTCTAGAGTAGAAGCGCATCTAGATTTCCAGATGAACCAGAGCAGCATAATACCAAGTAGCCCCAGAAAAAGAAAGGTGCCCGATTGCAGAGTCCAGTCAATAAATAAACCCAGGATGTGCTTGGCGCCTAAGTACGACCAGTTAGGATCAAAACCCAGTTGAGAGCCAAACCAGATAGCTCTGGATTTTGGGCAGTTTATAAAAATGTGGTCAATGTCTTCGTGATGTGAGAGACAGATATGGCAGGCAGAATCAATCTCGGTGCATCTCTTAGCAATGGCAACGTTTGTGGGCAGAGCATCTTGACTGCACTTCCATAAGAAGACAAGAATTCTAGGTGGAATAAGTTTTCTAATTTTGGGATGCCACATTCTTTTCCACAGTAAGTTGGAAGATGTGCCCGGGGGTAAATTCCCATCATTATAGAATCTGTAAGCAGATTTAACATTGAAGGATCCGTTTGAGGTAAAGTTCCAGATGAGCCTGTCATGAATTTCATCAAGAAAAATAGGAGTTCTGAGAATTCTGTCAATAGATAAGACATCAAAAAATTTTTCCAGAACTTGCATATTCCATTTCCCATTGTGAATAAGCTCATTGACGTAAGTAGGGGAGTTGTTTAGACTAGACTTGAGTGAAGGGGGCCCTCTCCTGTCGATAATCCAATGGTGTTTCCAGATATGGACCGAACACCCGTTCTTGATTTTCCAGATGCACCCTCTGATCAAGCTGGGTCTAGCGTTTAGGATGTTTCTCCAAGTATCAGAGCTACGGGGGTTAAAACCAGTATCCCAGAAATTTTTGGCATACAAGTATTTGGCTTCAAGAATTTTAACCCACAGCTTGTTTTTCTCATTCAAAAAGACCAAGCTAGCTTAAGAAGTAAAGCATCATTTACAGATGATAAATCCCTTATTCCAAGACCTCCCCTCCAAAAAGGAGATTTGATGGCTTTCCAATTTAGAAAATGAATTTTCTTTTTGTCTTTGTGAGCCCACCAGAAGGTATTTTGATAGCTATCCGGCTTCTTTATAACGGCTTTAGGAATCTTTTTGATGGACATGATATGAGTAGGAAGATGACTAAGAGTAGACTTTATGAGAGTTGTCCGACCGGCTGTGGAGAGATAATTGGATTTCCAGCCAGCAAGTTTGAGATGATACTTGTCCTTCAGCCAGCTGTAGTGATCAATCCTGTGATCCGAGATTCCAATAGGAATACCAAGGTATTTTTCAAAAGGGGCTGCCTTATGGAAACCCGTCAAGCTGCAAAGATGGTTTTGCAATTCCAAAGGAACATTTCTACTGAAAGTAATGCTGGATTTGGAAACATTTATGGACTGACCAGATAAATCTGGTTTACACACTCGATAAAAGCAGTTCAACCTCGTTAGGAGAGAGAGAGAGAGAGAGAGAGAGAGAGAGAGAGAGAGAGAGAGAGAGAGAGAGAGAGAGAGAGAGAGACGTGTGATTTGAGCTCTTCAGCATGCCTCTTATATATGTCTTGATAAATATTTTAAATTTGTGTCGAAATTTTCAGCCCTTTAAAGTGCAGAACTATATAACATCTTTGTTTGGAGATTAGAGTTAAGAGACCGAATCTCTTTAGGAGATCTTCTGGACCCTCTCGCATAAATGATGAAATAAGAATGATTTAATGTCTTCATGTACATTCATTTAATATATTTGTCTTCTTATTTATGTGAGAGAGATTGAGAGAATTTTTCTAGAGAATCCGGTCCCTAGAATAAATAATGCATACACATATTTTAATGTTGACTAGATATATGTTATCCGGCGACAAATTATATCTTAATGAAATTACTGATCTCTACCGGCTTTTCCGTAACTTTGAGGGTCTTACAAGTGTACCTGTGGCCTTGGTATACATATGAAAAGAATGACAAATGGATGCCTGGTTCAGTATGAAAAAACAGATAGAACGCATTTGCCGAAATTAATTTCATCATGGTTATCTGGGTGCCATCATTTTAATTTGGAGAATTTAACGAGAGACCCAATCTCTAAATATCACTTCAATGAAAAGTCCAGTGTCAGAAATTTCTTAGTACAAGGCCCAGTTTGAAATTTTATTATAACTCCCGCTCCATTTTAAACGATAACTGTGTTAGAAAGGGTAAGAAAAAGACACTTATACCCTTGTGTCTTCTTGTTAAAAGAAAATACTTTTCTTTACCCTCCGTTACTTTACCAAACGATCAACGTGAGAAACTATAGTTCATAAATTTTCAACAACAGCAATATAACATCTTAAAAATTAATACACCTAAAAATAGTAACGAAGTTTAGAATATGTAAACTGTGAAGAAGATAATTTCTAATATATTTAAGTGAAATCAAATACTTTTTTTTGTGAACGTGCATTGCTGCATATTTTATAACATCACAAAATTATATTTTATAAGAAATATCGATGAGAGCATTCATGGCCAAAAATGTTTTAGACCATCTCATCCAAATTCAAGAACTCTGGACAATCATCTTCCAGTCATAGCCTTTGACTTTGCCAGACAACTGGGGGTAGAAATGGAATAAAAAAAAGAAAAGAAAAGATCCGGTAGCCATCCGTCACCAATTGGATGTTTTACTATAGATTTTATGTTGACTGGGTTTCTCGTAAACAACATTGGGTCAATGGAGTTTTCATTAAAGTGATTTTGATAAGTGGACTTCTAATTAATTTTCCCTTTTAATTTTGATAACAGATATATATATATGCTCGTATATTGCTGGTAAATTACACGGCTTAAAATGCCCGATGAACATAATAGATAAATTATATTATATCAGGTAAACAAAGATAGACTGACAGACAGATAGACGACGGATGAGAGCGGATCATCTCAGTCCCAAGTGGAGGGATTTGTCTTAGTTCTCAATCAGAAATGGCCACATACCCCCACCACTTAAGTGACGGTTCAAAATCGGTTCGGTGAACTGTTATCGAAAAGGGTTGAACCTCTATTGACGCCTTACTAACTCGTTATCGACGGGTAGTGAGTTACTAAGATGTAAGTAGCGGTTCAACTTTTTTTTGTAGCGAGTTCATGACTTTCAAATTATATTATTGAAATATTGTTGAATCGTTATCGAAAAACACTGAACCGCTACCAATGCTTTACTAACTCACTATCAATTGATAGTGAGTTAATAAGACATCGATAGCGGTTCAATTCTTTTTGATAACGATTTATCGAATCAATTCTTGAACTGTCACTTAAGTAACGAGAGTACGTGATCATTTCTGATTGAGACCGAGACAAACCCCTTCATCAGAGAACTAAGATGATCTGCTCTCGACGACGGACCGACCATGTCGTCGTCGTCGATGATGGAGACAAGCCAACGACCACCGTACCCGCTCATCTCAGGACCTCCGGCGGGGGTGGATTCGAGCCCGGAGTGGGTGCTTCATGGTCATGGTGAACTCCACCGTCGGCGAGAGGTCGACTGCCCCTTCTTCCCCGTCGGCGGGCATCCACTCGAACTGCCACACCAGATTGGCGACGAAGTACTCCAGGTGCAGCATGGCCAAGGCGAGCCCCGGGCATATGCGCCGCCCGGCCCCGAAGGGCATCATCTTGATCTCCCGGCTGCCGGTCAGGTCCAACCCTTCGCCCTCGCCGCCGGCCATGAACCTCTCCGGCCGGAACACCATCGGGTCCCCCCACACCTTCCCGTCCCACCCGAGCTCCGCCACCGTCACGTTCACCTCTGCCCCCTTGGGTATCGTGTACCCACGGAGGGTCGCCGCCTCCGCCGCGACGTGGGGCAGCAACAGCGGCGCCGGCGGGTGCCGCCTCAGGGCTTCGAGGATGACGGCCTTGAGGTAGGGGATCCGCTGCAGCACGTCCTCCCTTACCTCGTCCCATCCCTCCTCTTCCCCCACGGCTGCTCGGATCGCGTCGTAGAGCTTCTTCTGGATGGCCGGAAACTTGACGAGGTTGGCCATGACCCACTGCAGGGTGTTCGCCGTGGTGTCGAAGCCGGCGTTGAGGAGCTCGGAGCAGAGGCTCACGATCTCGCCGTCGTCGAGCTTCCTCCCGCCTTCCTCCGGCAGCTCCAGAGCAAGGAGCGTATCCACATAGCACACCACGCCGTCAACCCCCTTCTCCCCCGGCGCCGCCAGGGCTCTGCGCGCTTGTACCAGAGGAACGATGATCCGCTCTTGCCGGCGGCGGGTGTCGAGGAAGGCCCTCCACTTCTTCGGTAGAAAGATCTTCGCTAGCCTCGGCATTATGTCGAACACGTTGAGCTCGAAGCCCAACGCGAGGAACGACTGCTGCACGTCCTGTAGATCCTTCATTCGCTGCGAAAAGAAAAATTTGTTGTAAAATCACAGTCTTTAAAGATTATTTTCCGGAACTAACATATAAAGCATTTTACCTTCAAAATTAAATCGTGAAGTTGAATTGTACAAATTCGACTTCACTTTTGAAGTCGTATATATTCTTCATAAAAGTCGAATTCACTTTTAAATGGAGATCCGATCGGTTAAATGCGACTTTATCACTCGATCCCACTTTTGTTTGAAAATAGAATTTTTGAGTGTGTTAATTTTAAAAAATAAAAATTTAAATGTATTAATTTTAAGAAATAAAAATTCACCTGTCCCTCCAGCTTCTCGCCGAAGCACATGTAGGCGATCATGCCGAGCATGGGGGTCCGGAGGTGCTCGGCGAACGCCACCAGCTCCCTCCCGGCGGCGGCCTCCGAGCGGAGGATGCCCAGGAACCGGGCGAGCGCCCAGCTGCGGCCGGGGGCGTAGGACCTGAGCCGCGAGGGGTGGAGGATCTCCGCCGTGAGATTCCGGCGGAGACGCCGCCACAGCGCCCCGCTGCAGGCGGTGATGATGTGGCCGTTGCTGCTGTAGACGGAGGCGGCCCCGTCGGGCGGGAAGCCGGCGCGGTCGGAGAAGGTTGCGCCCCTCTCGACGAGGACCTCGCGGGCCAGCTCGCGGTCGGACACGAAGACGGCCGGGAAGATGCCGAAGTTGACGCGGAAGATGGGGCCGTATTCGCCGGCGATGCGGCCGATCTCGCCCACCAGGTCGACGAGGTTCCGCCGGAGCCACAGGAGGTTGCCGATGCCGAGGAGGGGGGCCGGGGGTCCGGGAGGAAGCCTCCCGGCCTTGACCGGCGTCCTAGGATCAGCAGCCCTTCTCGTCGGGAGAGAGTACAGGAGGGCCAAGAATATCAAGGCTGAGGAGGACAGAGCGATGGTCAGGGACCAAGAATCCATCGCCAGAGACGGATGCACAACCTCTGGCTACTTCGAACAACGGCGGCCGATGGTTTTAAAAGGAGTTCGGAGTCTTTCGACCTACTCTCAGTGATCTCCAACGAAAAAAAAAGGAGAAATCAATGTCCGGTCCGTTTCAACGGACCTGCTTTCACCAATAGTCCGACATGAATTCCAGTTTAACAAGGGGTCCCATTTTCAGATTCCCCTTCATTTCCGCTCCAAAAATGACAGCAACCAAAGGCAGAGACGTTATAAGCCAAGTGAGCTGTCTTTTATGCCCCTCAAAAGTTACGAGGAGAAGAGATTATTGTTGAAAAGAGATATTTTATCCCTGCAGGTTGTTTTCTTTCAAGGCCCAATAAAATTATTAAATATATGATATAATGAAGAAGTTTAAGAACAAAAACATTGATTATTATAATATCGATAGGCAATCAAATCAAGTCTACCTAAATAGAGATTTAATTAAAAAAAGTCCACCTAAACAAATAAAATATTTAATTAATTACTTACGAACAACAAAAATTAATTATGATATTCGTTATAATATAAATTCATCGATCAATATAAACTTAAAAAAAGATAATCATAAATTACTGTATATGTTATATTTAAATTTTTATATAAATGAATTACAATAGTTTTTACGTCAAACATGACATGATAAATAGATTAATATGTATATTATATTTAAGCATTGATAAAATATAATGTAATAAATATTTGGTAGAACATATTAATATCTTATAGACATAAACAAAATATAGTAACAATGGTTTAATAAATACATTTTTAGTTGTAATATTTTTTGCTCTAGACATTACAAGTGATTAAAATCATATATAATCATCATGATGTAATAAACAATTAATATTTTATATTTAAATCTTGATATATATCAAATATAATAATTAACTACTTAAAATAGAACATAATAAACATTTTATCATGCACCGTTCACAAAATTGTCTTACCAGTCTCCCTAGGACAAGCGAAATGAATAAGCGCCTATAGGAATGTCCAGCAAACGGTCTTCTGGATGGGTGTATTTGACATTTTAACATTTATCTAGCGCCGATTTCACAAAATGGATCGGATGTTAGAGTTATTTTGATTATTGGACTGTTCCTTAAAGAATTGTGGTCAACGGACTAATGATAATAGTCATTTTGTTAAATGGACCGCCAATCAATTTTCCCAAAAAAAAATCACCATCTTAATCATTTAAGTGATGAATATTGAGATGATAAGATATTGATAACGAGTTAATTAATGAATCAATCGCTATCGTTGTCTTACAATTATATTATTGAACTTAATATAACTCATTATCGTTGTCTTACAATCGATAATAATTTATTTTCTTCGATAACATTTTATCAAACTTGTCATTTCAATTGTCGCTTAAGTAATTTGAAATCGTGAACAATTTTGATTAAAAATTGAGAATACTTTCTTCACTCAAAAGTTGAGATAATCCGAACTCTTTTAAAAACTCTGCCCTCCCCGAGGATCATCTCCCCCCCCCCCCTCCTCTCTCTCTCTCTCTCTATATATATATATAATAATATGTGGCCTTCCGGTGGGCGATCAACCAGAGCAGGGCAGTAAACTAAACGACCTGGTAGTTTTGTTGTCCCCTCCACAGCGTCACTGCATGCGTTACCAAGCGAAGATTTCTAAAGCTGAAAACAAGATTATTTACTTGATATTCGTTAGTGATGCGAAAATTACTAAAAAAAAGTAAAAGTAAAATTAGAAGAAAAAACATCGAGAGCGGTACAAGTTATCTCTGTCATTTACCGTGATACGATCATGGACCCGTGAAGAGTCTTCGAATCGCAAGGCGTGGGAGTGATGACGTACGTGATGTCGAGATGCTCTCTGTCCATGGAGAGACATTCTTGAATTTAGATAATTGAGTCTAAAGCTTGGATAACATGTAAATCCACGATTTTGGTTATTCGATTGAAGTCGCAAATACGTAATATATACTTCGTAAGATTATATGAAAATTTTCTTACGCGTGATGAGCAGACATCTAGTGTATATGGACCTATGCACGTACATGCATAGCCTAACATAAATTACCAACACAGAACAGCAGACCTAGGAACTTCATAGACAAGTTAACGACGGACAAATCAATCGACAAACAAATGTAGCTATGTGTAGATCTTTGAGTTTACGATGATGAATCCACGAGTCTATATAAGCAAGTTTAAACGTGCCTGCTGGGATAATATTGAAAAAAGAAACAAGCAACCCACCCCTACAACTTCCAGGGAAAAACCAATCGTACATCCCCCTGAAGAAGCAAACCTAACCCCATGTAGCATTAAACAACGGATAGAAGGTATCATTTAGAATGCCCAGAAACAACAGCAATCGGAATAACTGGTAATTGTGTGATTACAGAAGCAACCGGATCCATCTCTTTGATGGTATCCTTCCTTTTTTTTTCCGACAAACAACATAGTTATATTCATATATGTTAGAACCTAGATTTTTCTTCTTAATTAATTTTCAAAATTATTTTCGTATCTCTTTTGGATTATTTAGGAAAATAGGTGATAAGTCATTAAAAATGCTAGATAGTCTGACGATACATTTAAAATTATTAGAATCGAGATTCGAGTTCTTTGAAAAATTTAATTTTGACCCCTCTCCGCCGGATGTGCGAATACCCGGCGTTAACTTACATCGAGCAACTACTCGAACGTTCTTGATTAACCGCCATAGCAACTCGTTTGGTAGAGAGTGCACATCCATACAAAACAATAAAGTAGAGGGAGGGTCATGAGCCCTGCGGGACCGATGAGATACGAACACGCTGCGTTATGTTTGGTTGACGTTGATTTTATTTGATTAAGATATAATTTTTACCAATTGATTTAGATTTTATTTTTCAAGTTGTTTATTTTTTAATTTGATCCTTCCATTAATGTTTTGATTTAATGGGTTGAGATTGATTTATTTTGTTTTTTTGAATTTCAATTTAATTTAGATTTTGCTTTGGGTTTAAAATTTGATTAAATGAATAAATCGCCTTATGATTAGAGATTTAATGATTGACGTATTGATTAGAATTATTTAATTTCGTACATTGCTTTTGTTGCGACATTGGTTTAAGTATGTTTCATGTATTTTAAGACTTTGATTAAGTTATTTAAGAATATTTTTTATTTATGTTCTTTGAAATTTATTTTAAAATTTTATTTTTGGTGTTTGCGGACTGTATTGATAGATTTTTAATATATTGGAGTTTGTTTATTCGATTTTCTTTGGTGTTATTTAATTATAAATTAATTAAGAAATTTAGTCCCATGCGTTAAGTATATTTTAGATTAACTTTTGGGTTGTTTAAAACTAGATTTTTATATTTTTCACATTTTTTGAATGTATATTTATTTATTTTTATTATTTAATTTGAGTCCGCACCTCATCTGGTCCGTCAGGCTAATATTCGGTGCCCGATTTGAATATCACATGTCGACATTTGAACCATCTTCATTTTATTTCAAGTCGGGTTACATCATGTCGTGCCGACATCTAAGTTTTGGAATTTCTCTCTCCCAACGTGTTTCTCACAAGATCGAAGGAAAAATCGGCATTTTAGCAGTATGCCGGCCGATCCTCGATTGAGTGGACTCACCTCCAATACGACTAAGTCTTTTGACTTGTCGCACCGGAGAGAATGGAACTGTATGCAACGGGAGCATGCCCACGCCCACGTCCAGGAGCGCCTACCCAGGACGTAGCCGGAATAGCTGTCTTAGGGTGCTCAAATTTTGAGCTCACCTTGTATTTAATATGGCATTTCACATTTTCAATTTATTTAAGTTGATTTGGTTTGTCAAAGCCTTCTAGGCCTGCTGAAAGTCGAGACGGCCGTGTCGAGATAGCTTCGGCGAGCCCCTGTTGGCCCAATGGGCCCTTTCCTTTCCCCTTCTTTGCAGGTCAAGGATACCCCTGACCAGGGAGCAAAAGCTGCTGCGCACAGGCCCCAAATCAGGCCTAAAACAGCCCCTCCAAAATTAGGCCTTAAGCAGGCCCAATATCAGGCCTCAAACAGGCCCAAAATAAGGCCACGCACAGAAAAGAAAAGCAAGAAAATCAACCAAACAAGTAAGGCTGGCGTCGTCAACCCTAGGTGGACTGGGCTCCACGCCTTGAAAACTAAATAAAAAATAAGTCTTGCAGGAGTCAACATAGTTAGGCTTCACACCTTGAAAACTAAATAAAAAAATCAAGGTGGACAGGTGTCAATACTAGGTGAGCCCTATGCCTTGAAAACTAAAAGAAAAAAAACCAAGGTTAGGGGGATCAATCTTAGGTGGGCTCCACACCTTGAAAACAAATAAAAACCAAATAAAACAAGGATTGTTGTTCCACGCCTTGAAAACAGAAAAATAGATCAATTACAGCCAGCAAGAATCAATCCACATAAAAGATTCCATGCCTTTCATGCTCCTCCTAAGAAGAAGCATGCCAAAGAAAATAAGCTAAGGGACAGCCAAGTTGAAGGGTAAAACAGGTCCCTATACCGCCCATTAAGTCCCATGCATTGAACATAAAGCTCCCAAATACACAAAGGGTGACAACCCATTGATTTTAAAAAAGAGTCATACATGATTTTAATGCTAACAAACTCTAATTCAGTCCAAGAAAGCAAGACTAAGTCAGGAGGCATGTCACCTACGAGAAAAGAAACCCCTACCAAAAGACAGAAGGATTTAATTCAAAATTTATTGGACGGGATTTATGGGCTTCCATGAATGGAAATTATAAATATTGTCTGTGTTATAAAGTTGCGAGGACTTGTACATGAATGGAAATTATATGTCATGAATATTGTCTGTGTTATATTGAGCAATTGCAAGTCCCGTGGTCTCAAAGAAATGTAGCAAAAAACAAAAATAAAGAAATAATATTTAATTAATAAAGATAGTTTTACGGTCAAACAAAATGGTGAAGAACATGTTCAAAGATTTTGGGGTCTTTTTGCATTTCAGTCATTAGAGATTTATTTGTAAATATTTGATGTTTTCTTTATCATTTTCTTTACATTTCTGTCTATCGAGGATATCTATGTAAATAATGTTTTAATAAGTATTTTAGAAAATGACAACATCCTTTATAAGGAGGTCTCCACGTTAAATGAAATCAATATAAAGCTTATGGGGTGTTTGGTTACATGATAATTTTTTGTACACTTTCATGATAAAAAATTATTAAAATAAAAAGTGAAGCAACTCATGACATAAATTTATCATGTTTGGAGAGATGTGATTACAAAAAAGAGTAACTATCGCACATGACCAAACAAAGTGGGGACCACAAGAAAAAAGAAAGAGGTGAGACCCTCTTTTTTTGTTTAAGAAGAAAATCACTTTTAAAACATAAAATTGTCATGGTTACCAAACACCTCTTTTAACAAGTTTTCTTACAATTTTTAAAAATTAAAAAAAAAATCTTCATTATCGTGCAACCAAACACCCCATTAGAATTTTTTGAATGCCTTGCAAGGATCGCGTGATTAGATTGGCCACGGAACAGTAGTTATCGATCCGATTCAGAATTGCTTTGTATCGATTCTTCTAAGATGCAAAAACTTTAAGAAAAGAACCGAAATAAGAGTCTATATCTGATTCTGATTCAATGTGGGCCGTTTTGGGGGAGAAATCTGCCCCAAACACCCTCCACCCGTAAAGAACACCTTGTTGGGACCGGTCAGGTACTTAAGTCATCAGATTCGGGGTTATCAGGTCCAGATGGATCGCAACGGCACTGATTCCGGTTAATTCCGAATTGAGACTGATTTGGACGATTCCGCCCCTATTCTGAATTGAGACTTTTTTTAATGTAGTGGCCACGTCTCTCCGAATACGAGAATTTTGTATGGTTTATATTTTTATTTTAATAAAATTTTTTGTTTGCAGCAAAAGCAAAACTTTATTAATTATTTAATTGATTAAGCTGGCATGTAGTCCGATCTATTCACCAGCTTCATCATGTTGTTCATCACCACGTCGAAGGCGTCGTCGAACCGGTACAGCTCCGCCGCGGCGTCGGCGTAGACCAGCGTCGGCACGAGCTGGTAGGCAATGTACCTCCTCATATCCTCCCGCTCCTCCGCCGGTATCCGCCGCAGCCTCCCCACCAGGTCCACCTTCTTCTTCGACGCCCTCAGCTCGTCCTTGTCGACGAACACCGAGTACCTCCGGTGGTCCTCCGGCAGGTGCCAGGGGTACTGGTAGTACGCCGTGAAGGGGTCGAACAACACCGGGATGCACCCCGCCACCAGGCCGTCGAACACGGACTTCCTCGTCGGGCTGTCCCCCGGCGGCTGCAAGCAGAACTCCGACCGCAGGAACAGCCCGGTCACCCTCTCCGGCTCCGAGCAGCCCCCCCGGCCGCAGTCGAGGAACTCGCAGTGGCCCGCCGCCGCGGTGCAGTGCTCGATGAGCGCCGACCTTATGCTGTCCTCCGATCCCGGGCGGCCGGCGCCGGCGAAGGCGACGAGGTGCTTACGGGGGGAGCTCACGACCTTCTCCTGCCAGGCGGCGATGTCGTCGTCGGACCGGGGATGGAAGTGGGTGGGGTGGGGGATGCCGATGTCGTTGTCCAGCCATGGCTGCCGCTCGATCAGGAACTTGAAGGGCTTCTGCATCTGGGGGAGATCCAGGAAGTTGCTCCCCCAGGAGTCGCCGGCCGGCCGCCGGAAATCCCAGGAGATCTTGCCCAGCACGAAGATGTGGTCCCTCCCCTGGTTCCTCGCCCACCAGCTGCTCTGCTGCTCCTCCAGCCACCGCACCAGCTCCGAGCCGAGCGCGTCCTTCGCCGCCGTGGAGGCGTTCTGGAAGTGCCACCGGAGGATGTCGAGCCCGCCGTAGAAGGGCACGTAGAAGAGCCGGGCCTCGCCGGGGTCGTGCACGCGGCAGGGGTGGCTCAGGGCCCGCCGGTGGAGGATCGGCTCCAGGGCGTACTGATGGGTCCGGTACCACCCGCCGCCGAGGCTGGGCACCGCCTCCCCCTTGCCGTCGTTGGCGAGGTAGGGGCAGAGGTCCGTCCACGGCAGCAGATCGCGGCAGCGCTCCATGAGGTCCTGGTTGAACTTGCTCGGCAAGTCGTACACGAAGATCCCGCCGCCGTCGCACCGCTTGCTCCTGCTGTCCCCGCCGCCGCCTTCTGCCGCCCAGGAACGGATCAGTGCCAACTTCTGTTCGACCACCTTGACCGCCCTCGCGGTCTCCTCCTTTTTCCCGTCCGCGACTGCTTCCGTCCCCGAGTTGGCGTCCGCCGCGACGGCGGCCGAACGGTTGCTCCGCCGGTCGTTGCCGCCCGTCAGGGCGGCGGCGTAGTCCGACTGGACAGCACGCGCGACGCCGGCGTCTCGGGCGGCGCCGCCGGAGATGCAGTAGAGGCGGAGCTTCCGGGAAGAAACGCAAATGTGGAAGAAGGAGCCGGAGACCAGGACGGAGCAGCAACAGGCTAGCAGGAGGCACGACAGCAGGAAGGTGACGGGGACGAGGTTCTGCTTTCTGGGAGGAGGGCCGGGAAGAGCGACCGGGCAGGCTTTGTCAGCGCCGTCGAAGGTGTCCGCCGCCGTGCGCCTCCGGAGGAGGGAGAGTGCCATACTGTCGTCCGCTGCAGCCTCTTCGCCGCCGCCCTCTGCTTGGCCCGGCCCCGCCCGGTCTTGTAGCGGCCGCGGAGAGGACATGGCAGCCACGAAGGAGGAGGAGGAGGAGAAGATCGACGAGGAGAAGACGACGTCTCCGTCGTCCGCCTCCAACGTGCTCGCTCGGAATATTATTGCTCGTCGTCGCCGAATTCTGGCGCCGGAGAAGGACGACACCTCCCTCAACGTTCGAGGGAATGTTGATAAATATAATATATATATATTAACTTTTATTTGCGAGTAGATTGAAAGATTCAAATTTTTTTTTTACAATGTATCAGACATAAAAGGCGAGAGTACAGATCATCTCAAGGAGCACTCACGTAAAGTCCTCATTTAATGTCACTACAGAACTAGAAAGTCATCAAATCAACAATTATATCATACATTCAAGGGAAAATTACCACCAGGTCCATTTAAGAAAATCGGTTTACCAAAAACTCCGTTGACCACTTTTTCATCTCATTTAATCCGTTGACAACACATAATATTAACGTTTGATCCGTTTTGCCCAGCGACGGTCCCCGTATCCCCATTTTGCCCTTCCCGCAGCGATGGTGGCGTCGGCGACGAGGAGGAGCCTCGCGCGGGGGGGGGGGGGGGGAGGGCCGCCGCGGGGGGGAGCCTCGCTGGGGGGAGCCTCACCGGGGGGGGAGGGTGAGCGCCGCCGCGGGGGTCCGCGCGGCGGAGCACCTGGAGATGACGGAGGGCTACGCCGCCGGGAACCTCGTCACCCGGACAGAGGACTACCTCCGCGAGGCCGCCCTGGTGAGCCTCGCCCGGCGCCATCTCCGTCCTCCGCCGGGCGCGAGCCTCCTCCCGATGTCGGAGAGGGTGAATCTGGTCGGGAGGTGCGTGGAGGCGGTCGCGAGACCGTCACCCGCCCGAAGGGCGGGAAGGTCGGCTTCGGGTCGACGGCGCCGGGATCCAAGCTCGACTCCGTCTACACCAAGTCCGTGAAGCGGATCCCCTACGGCATCTCCGTCCCGGAGATCAGCGCCCCGATCGTGTTCAAGGGGAGCGCCGGGGGGGGGGGGGGGGTCCCGCGGGCGGGGAGAGCGCCGCCGGGGCTCCGCGGGCGGGGGGAGCGCCGCGGGGGGGAAGCCTCGCCGGGGGGGGCCTCCGCGGGCGGGGAGCACCGCGGGGGAAGCCTCGCCGGCCCGGGGGGAGCGCTGCGGGGAGGGGAGCCTCGCCGGGGGGGGGGTTCCGCGGGCGGGGGGAATGCCGCCGGGGCTCCGCGGGCGGGGGGGGGGGGGGGGGAGCGCCGCGGGGGGAAGCGTCGCCGGCCCGGGGGAAGCGCTGCGGGGAGGGGAGCCTCGCCGGAGGGGGGTTCCGCGGGCGGGGGGAGCACCGCCGGGTGGAGAGCGTCGCCGCGGGGGAGGGGGCCGGCGGGGGGCACTACCGCAAGGGCAAAAATGACATTTCAAATCTAAATTGGAGTGGATGGGACAATATTTTGAAAAAACGGACCTAATGGAAAGGTGTTTTTGAAAACGGACCTAGTGGTAAAGTGACTCCCTTGAAACGGACCTAGTGTGCATTTGCGCTACATTCAATGAGAGTTTCACGTGAGAAATCCTAGTTTGTAATTTCACGTGTCTCTCTGAGATAATCTGCACTCAAAGTCGCCAATTCATGCCCTTACACGAGAAAGACCATACATTTATATTTACATATGGTTAAATGACCACCGTCTACACAGGTTACATAAAATAAGTACACATTTTCTGAGTGAAGATGAAAATTCCGAGAGAATGCATGTGTAATGAGAACATCTGTTAAAAATGAGTGGTACCTTTTTTTGTTTGCAAAAAAAAAAACACATAAAATACATGATTAAATCGAGATATAAATACGTAAGTCCGTCTAATTAATTAAATTGTTGCAGTACATATATATATATCTGGTGGCTGCTGGGCAGGCTGAGACAATTTTCGGCAAGAGGGGCCGGCCAAGAAATTATCATCTTCTGACACAAAAATTTAGAAAATTTCTTGCGTCACACCAAGAAAAAAAAAAAATATTTCCTTGCGTGCGTCACATCGATCCCGAAATCCATTCAAGTTAGGCAACCGATCTAATTTGGTGTTCTACATGCGTAATTTAAACACGAATACTATATATATATATATATGCATGCACACATGACACATGTAAATATATGGCTTGCGGTGTGAGCAAACGTTCTTCATGCATCCACGTACATAAGGGGGAGGTGGAGATCAGATCATTACATTAAATAATTAGAGTACTGTAGGGGTCGGTATGCGCGTTTGGACGTGCAGGTTCCCTAAAAGTCGACATTCTTATATCGATTCTAAGAAATTGTTTGGTCAGGATTAGAAGCTTGTTTGAAATATATACTTTTGAGCCAGATATCAACGTTTTTTTTATTTATTATTCTTCGACGAATCTAGCATCCTCCGAAAATCTCAAAACATAAGAACAAAAATGTAGAGATTATGATATATAGCATCTTAATTTCTGTCGTGAAATCTCTGGTGCACGCAAACCTACGAGATGATGGTGCGTTTTGGTAGGGATTTAATTAGCTAGAAAGGAATTTGAATAATTAAAAATTTCTGATAAGACAGAGAGGTAGAAAAATCTCTCTCTCTCTCTCTCTCTCAAGAGTCAGAAGGGGACTTCAAAGTCTCAAAAGACACTTCCATCTTTATATATAGAACGTTAAATTTGTCAAAAAAAAATAATAGATAAGAGTAAAACTAGTATTTTAACAAAAATCTCAAGCATGTCTGGTTAATAATATGTCAAACAAGACTATAATTATGCGAATCAAGTATTTATGTAGGATCAGGAAGAGTGTCCAAGAGAAGATACGCAAAGGAGGATATATATATATATCACCAAGTTCCCAATAAAAGGAAGTCAATATATCCCACTCACTTAATTAAACTCTTGCACCGAAACACGGTAATGTAGTAAGATACCATGTTTTACCATAATATTTATATAAGATTAATTAATGTCGAGTAGTGGCACTGGCAAATAAAATTGATATTATTAATTCGAGAGGAGCGGTTATCCATAATATTTATATAAGATTAATTAAGATCGCGCAAAATAAAATTGATATTATTAATCATACTTCTCTGAGTGGTTATCGTACGTCAATATCAATTTTAAAATCGTCGATAGCGGTTCGATAGTGTTATCCAACAGAGGTCTAAAATATTATACAGTTATTAATGATATCGGTACTAACACATACTGCTGGATACAGGCCGATGTCACTCTGAGCTGATCCAAATGCTGGTAGATTCACGGCTAACAGCTTCCAGATTTTGACGACTATATATCGATCCACATTAATCTTCTGGAGGCCATTTCCATGCATTCACTCTATATATAAAGTTGAAGACTTACTTATTCGATTAAAGTATTAAAATTAATAATGTATAACAAAATTGTGAGAGACAAATAAAGATGCCAACTATCAAAAGTGATATAATGTTAATGGTTAATGTCGTAACACAAACGGAGACTTTTGCTGGGTGTTCGGTTGCATGATAAAAAAAAAATTGTGTGTATTTGTATGCTAAAGAATTGCATTATAATAAAAATATGAGATACCAAAAGATATAACGAATTCATGTTTGTTGAGACGTCATGTTAACAAGAAAAGAAAGGTGAGGGCCATGCATAAGTACTTAAAAAAAATGGTGGGAGACCACACAAAAAAAGAAAAAAAAAGAGAGAGAGGATCTCACCTCAATTTTTTGTCCAAGAAGAAGAACTGCGTTAGTTTGTTTTTTTTTTACAATGATTGTCTAACAGCATTTTTAACAAATTGTGTTGCAAAAACATATTTTGGCCACAAAACTTTAATTTGCCGCCCAACCAAACACCTCTTAATTAATTAAATTTCATTAATCATCTTCTTCAACACCGTTTTCCGTGCCGGCAGCAAGCTCGCTTCACACGGGGCTGCTGTCCAGGCTTTGCTGATCAGTTCACCCCTATCGACGTGTTTGTACTCCTTGTTATGAATAAATATCTTGTTTATGACCAAACAAACAGTGATATATATATATAGATAGATTCACGTACGTAGCAATTTAATAATTTGATCAGCTTACGTGTCGACCCACCAAGAGCTAGCGTTGAAACTATGTTAATTTAGATAGATAGATAGATAGAGAGAGAGAGAGCCCTGCTTGTGCCTGCCCATATTTATATATAGAGAGGTAACATGGTTGACAAGTTGAGGCTTGTTTGTGGCCTTCACGTCACCATGTCGTCATAACCTGGGCGATCTCAGCCAGCCAGGAGCATGTAATTGGTATGGGTCAGTGGGGGCTCTCCTGAACCGGAGATCAAGGGCTTCTAGCTAATTTGTAACTGATCTCTTCTTGTTTCAATATAATTGCTTATTTGAAAATAAGAATTTTTTTTTTTTTAGATTTGAGAACAGGAGGAGTTTCTTCTATTTGATCGACTTAATTTGTTAGCATACACCGGCCACATGTGAAAAATAAAGCAAGGGATGATCACTTGATTGGGATAATATTATTACAAACGACGTACGTACGTACGTACCACATGTGTTCTGGTCTTAATTAATTGGTTTCCGCCCATGCACCCTTCAAAACAAAGAAAGAAAGAAAGAAAGAAAGAGGGTCTTAATTAATAATTGGTTTCCGTTCCCATCCTCATGGCATCTCAAACAAGTATGATGCATGATTTCAAAATAGAATATTTTTCTACATTCATTAATCCAAATAATGTGAAACGTTACGAATAGAACAAGTGCAGTACTGTTTTATTTTGCGCGATCTTAATTAACATATAAATCGTATTAAAATGTTCATCTTTAGAATAGTATTATCACTACAACTATTACTTTATAATATAATTAAATCGTGTTGACGATGGGCCGCAGAAGATATATAGTAGACCGACGTCGTCCCTCCCCCCAACTCAACGCCCCCATATATATTTATATGGCTTCCGTTGACATTTCTGTTCTTGAGAGAGAGGTCAGAGGGAGGAGACTTTTGTGTTTAGTGTACGTGTTGGTCTTTATTCTTTCCGGCGGTTTCTCACGGTCGGAGACGAACGAGTCTGCGGCGTCGGTAATTAACTCGCCTGCCGACTCGGCCCGGCGTTCTTGCCGGGTTGGGGGCTCCTCTCGTCTGGGAAGTTCAAGTAGGTCCTGCCGCGGTCGGGTGGCGGCGGTGCTCCGCGTCGCTCAGCTGTGTCTTCCTCGCCGGCAAAGGGCGGGAGAGAGACAGGGAACTAAGGGTCTGTTTGGTATCAAAATGTTTTTAAAATAATCTTAATTTATCTCTTAAATTAAGGAGATGAATCAAATTTATCCCAATACCAAACAGACCTCAACTGTCTGCTCTCTCGGAGAAGCAATATTTGACTGAGATATATATATGTGCGTGTGTGTGTTTATCTTCGGATCAACTCAAGAGGAAGTGGGGGGAGTTTTTTTCTATCCTCTTAAAAATAGATTTCACATGATGTTAACGACGATTTAATCCAACATGACATTTGAAATTTATCTTTTCTGTGAGATGGATGACGAAGAGAGTGTTTCTCCACCTCTCTCTCTCGCTCTCTCTCTCTCTCCCGAGGGAATCCAAACTTGTGTTCGTCGTATTTTTGGACTCCCGCGGAGAAGAGTTTTTGGAACAAAACTGCTTAATTTCTAACCGACGACGGTGAAAGGGGGGAAATCAAAACGTTTGATTGATTAGTTTGGTGTTTTAAAGTTGAGTTTGTATCTGAGTTTTGACGAGCATATATATATATATATAAATGTGGATGAAACTTTGTGTCCAACCTATGTTATTCCAGTCCGAGCTCTGGCTTCAACTAAACTCGATTAAATAGGTATAACCAAGTAAGAACGAAGAATATTCCTTGTGTAATTTGGAAAGATCAATTTGAGCTCGTATTTATTAAACCCGTGTAAAATAGATAAGTATAGTTTGAACAGCATATATAATGCTCCCCCTGTTTGCAAGCTGGCTCTTTAATTTCCCGCTCTATTGACTTATTTAATAGATTGAACTTGAATGTCAAACTTCTGCCGACCACCCCGGAAGGTCGAGATTCAAAACCAAAAGGCATGAAACAAAATTTTTTTTTTTTGACAAGCAATTTTTCTGTCGTTGAATAGAGAGAATTAATGTCGTCTAGTGTATACGTCTGTATTTTTTTCCAACTATTTTAGTAATATATGTCATTGCTTTTGATTGTGCCGCCCTCTAGATTACGAGGGCTCGCATGTTTTGGACGTGAGAGAGAGAGAGAGAGAGAGAAAGGATGTTAAAATGATCGTTTTATTTCTAATTCAAAATCACGAAATGACGAGCAAAAACGTACCATGCCCGACGTGCATGATGCTTGATAATAATCTTCTTATAAGGAAAACTGATAAAAAAGATGCTCGGTAATCATTACAAGATTATATATATATCTTCATAGGCAATCTCTAGTTATTAGACCAAAAAAAGATATTGTATCCCATCCAACATTATTATTTTATGTTTTTAATTATCCTTGATTTTATTTTGAAATAAAATTTTTTAAGGAATGTGCACTTAAATAATTATTTTGCATTCAAACACCCTATTATATCAGTCTTTAGTTCTTTGCAGGCACATCTGGTCGTTTGTATTGACTCCCATTTAGTGGTCGAAAGGTACATGTGAAAGTTTGACAACATAGTAGATTCGGATGATGCCTTCTTTTGACAAACTTTAAATGTCTCAAATCACAATTTTGTCTATAGCTAATTTCTAATGTTGTAGAAGCAATCATCTCATTTCTTTTTTCTTAAAAAAAAAACTTCGACAAGTCACCGAAAATTAAGTTGTCGTTAATGTTATAAGTGACAGCAAAATTAAGTTGGTCCATATCAGATCATGTTAATAAGAATCTACATATACATATGGACGATAATCAGAATGAGTTTTCAACTCGTCCTTATCATTCCGTCTTAAAGATTTTTTTTTTACACTAGATTTCCCAAGAATCTAGAGTGAATAGAGAAACCCTATTATTTTTAAGATATTTATATTTTTTAAATAATAACAAATGTGGCTTCCAAATCAAATCCAAACCAACCCAAACACAAACCCTAAATACATTGGGTTTTTTTTTGGTTCAATACAACTATACAAGTGTGATCATGTTTTATCAAACTATATGTACTGGTGCGTGTGTATATATGACTTCATCTGGTTCAATAGCTCAAAATCATATATTTTATTAAAGGCACACTGCTAGGGTGTTTGTCTGCGCGATATTTTTTTTTTGTATAGTTTTGCGATAAAAATTTGTATTAAGAGAAAATCAAAGATAGTCAAAGCCATACAATCACCCATGTTTGACACTATCTGATTACAAAAGGTGTGGTAAGGAAAAAAGTTGGGGGACAACATAAAAAGGGTCTCAGCTCTCTCTCTCTCTCTCTCTCTCTCTGATTAAGAAGAGTTTTCCTATAAAATTTTACTTTTGTACTGATCGATCGTCAAACACCTTTTTGACAAACTTTAATGTAAAAACATATATATATATGTTTAGCGACAAATTAATTGATCTCTTCCTGCCAACAACAGGGTAGGTGGCCAGCTCTTCGCCTTCTTCGCCCTCTCTTGTCGTCGTCAATATATATATATATATATATATATATATAAGAACATAAATACATTTGTCAACTAAAATTAAAAAAAAAGGTTGACAAATCAAGACACCGACATCTCTTTGTGTAAAATAAGTTCGTACCGCGTGGGACACCTCGAGATCGGTGCTAGTAAATAAGAAATCGTGTAATAATCTCCAAAAGCATGAGATAAAAATATAAAACACTGATGATTTTTTCTTCTTCTTCTTCTTCTTTACCGACGGACGACGATTGGCAGTTGAATTGCTGATAAAATTTCAGTCTCCATTAGAGGGTTGAAAATTATTAACAAGAAGGGCAGTCAGAATATTATTAATCTAGCCAGTCGTCTTTTGGGTTTCCACTTAAACGTACGTCTAACCCACTTTCAAATTTCATTTGCATAAGAGTAACACACTTAATTAATTTTGCAGCGAAGGCAGACCGCAAAAATCTCACTTAATTATTTGCGAGATTAATTTGAACCTAGCTAATATCTTCTCTTATTTGAGAACACAAGTAACTATTAAACTATTTTAATCTTTGCGAAGTCAGATAATTAGTAATACGCACACAACGTACGTACGATTTCTTACAAGTCAGATCTTTTCTTTTTTTTGGAAGCAGAAGTCGGTTTTCTCCCTCCTAACTGTGGGCACGTGCATATATAAGAAAGTCAGATATGTCAAATTCAACTTTTTTCAAAAATAAGTTACTTTTGTAACTAAAATTTTGAACCGTTTTAAAGCTTAAAAGAAACCCACCTCCTTTTAGAGGAATTTCTGACAAATATTCTTTTTAACCTTCGTGTCTCCGACGAGATCACTAGTTATACATATATGCGTACATATGCGTATACCTGCTTTGATCCTGCTGAAATGCACGGCTCTTTTTAATAAGTAACGTGTGTTTTTTATTTTATAAATTGTACAACTAACGCACCAGGAAAAACATAAAAAGAATAAGACACTTTAGTAAAAGTGAGACAAAAAAATTGATTTTCTTTTGAGTTCGAAATGTAACGCCCCGTTTGTTTTTAGTTTCGGTATCAAATTTAAAATTGATATTGGTACTTAGTGTTTGGACATGGACAACAACAAATTTAAAATTAATAGTACAACATTGTATCAAAATTAATTAACACTGCATAACACTTGTCTTTGGCACAACAGGAGAGGGGGCGAATCTCCTCTACTTCAACAGGCCAGCCGACTTCTACGATCGACACGAAGTAGAGATGACAGTGGTGTCCACAAGCAAGGCGGCGGAGCAGAGGATATGGATGATCTCTAGCTCTTGCATGGAGAGCATCAGGTTGGTACTGTCCGCATCTCTCACCTTCCGGTGTCCCTGGAGTTGCGCACTTGGGGGGGGCGGGGGAATATGGTGGTGGGGTGGTCTTGCAACACATGAAGCGGCGAAGAGCCACCAACTGCCAAATGAGGACGGCTAATGGGAGAAGTAGAATGATGACATCCAAAAGGGGTTAGAAAGCTGGGGGAATATAATGGATAACACTTATCCATGTAATGTTTATCTTTGTAATAGTCTCTATGTTTATCCTTATCACCATACGGTCGTAACAAATCATCTACCAACGATGCTTATCACGATGGGTTGTTAGACAAGCATCTTGCTATAAATAGAGCACGAGGGATACGTGAAGTTGGGTGCTACATTCCCATATTTGAGCATCTCTGTTCTTCTATCATCCACCTTCGTCTCCTGGTTTTCATGGTATCAGAGCTTTACGTGAAGAGGCCGTAGTCGCTACTGTTGCCTATAGCTCTGATGGGGGGGATCGGATGATGATGGAAGAGCACCGATGCCAGGCACGGAAGACCCCCTCCCCTATGCCAACAGTTGCGGCTTCTTCGGCAGTGCCCACACGCAGGTCGTCTACTTCAAGTGCTACCGCGACCAGTGTCACGAGCAGGAGCAGGAAGCCACCACCAAGATAGCCGTCGAAAAATTACTCTCCATTCCCGCCGCCGCGCTTCCCTCTTCTTCATTGACCTCTGCCGCCACCACCCCCGTCTCAGTGTCATGCCTTGCCATCACGATTGGCCTCTCCTCTTCGTCGTTGAGCTCAGCATCTGCTTCGATACCACAGGGGTGGTGCGGAGCTTGCAAAAAGAGGGTGGGCATGATGAGGTTCTAGTGCAAGAGCAGGGATAATATTGTGGTATTAATAAACACATAAAAGAATTTGGTATCATCACTTTTAATATTCATATTATATCATCTTGGAATATAAAATCAAAATCGATATTTTGACATTCTAACCAAACAAGCCGTAAAAGTCCGGATGTCAAGAGTCCAACTTTTTTATAAATTGCACAACTAACATAAGAAATAAACAAAGAGAGAATATGACACTTCAGTAAAAGTGAGATAAAAATTTTTGATTTTTCCACAAAACGTGGTAGTCCATTAATTGTTTGAGTTCTAAATGTAAGAGTTAGGTCGATAGAGTCTGACTTGAACTTTAAACCGGAAGACATAAACTTTCCAACTTTGCGCAAAAAGTTAGACTTATGTAATGGTTAATGCCCTGTTTGGTTAAAATTTTATTTTTGATACTATACCAGTATTGATATTAATATTTTCAAATGTTAATACATACCCTGTTTGGTTAGAGTTTCATTTTTGGTACCATATCAATATCAATATTAATATTTTTAAATGTTAGAATATCAATATCAAAAGTAAGACAAGTTGTCACTTGTATTACATAATATATTTTGTTTGCGCTATAAATTTTAAAATTGATATAATTAACCAAATATCTCTTAACGATTCCTATCAATATCAATTTTAAAATTGATAATGACAGAGACACCTAATAGTGTTATCAAACAGGTCATAAGGCCCTGTTTGGTAACACTATTTGACACCTCTATCACTATCAATTTTAAAATTAATATTCCTAGTAATCACTAAGAAGTGTTTGGTTAGTAATATCAATTTTGAAATTGGTAGTGAAAACAAAACACATTATGCAATACAAGTGTTAACTTGTATCAATTTTGATATTGATACTCCAACTTCTAAAATTATCAATATCAATATTGATATAGTATCAAATTTAAAACTCTAACCAAACGGGCCATAAAGTATCAATATCAAAATTAATACAAATTGACATTTGTATTACATGATATGTTTTATTTACATTACAAATTTTAAATGGATATAATTAATTAAACATCTTTTAATAGTTTCTTTCAATATCAATTTTAAAATTAATAGTGATAAAGGTTCCAAATACTGTTACCAAATAGGATGTAAAACCGTAAGAGAACAAATTTCGCACTTTGGGCGAAAGTTGAAACCGAAGAATTTGACTTCCTCATTTTTAGTTAAAGTTAAATTCTTTAATGTCAGACTTCATCTAGATTTGCTATTCTTCTCGTTGTTTTCTTTGTACGATTTTAAAAGAATAAATAGGTGTTCCACTTGTAAAAAAAAGACCCAAAAATGCATGCATGATTCCGACAGCAGTGCTCGTCTGTCTCCGCCGCGGGAGGGGGGAGGGGAGTTGGGGGAAGCTCCCCTCTCACTCCAGTGTTGTCAGGGACTACCCTGGTTCTGTGTCGGCCTTACTCCTGCGATTTTTGTGGTGTTCGCTGAGAAAAAGGGCGTGGTAGGACGAGGGAAAGGTGTTTCCTTTTGGAATGTATTCATCTTCTCTTCTGGCCAACCTGATGTTTTGGTGGACACGGTAAATATTCTTCTTTGTCTCATCGAAACTCTTTTTTTTTGAGAGTTTCGAAACTCATCAAGGCTTTTACCTCGGAACCTTTGTTCTTTCTCCTATTTTAGTGTTTTTAAGTGTCTGATTAGACTAATCCATCTCATTTGTTCTCTATCTGAGATCCATTTTGTGTTCGGAGGTGAGTTAGTTTTGTCTGTTTAAACGGATATTTTATCATATTTATGTCTTCTATTGTTTTATTTTCGAAGTTTCTTTCTATTCAAGTATATTGTCATGTTGTTATTGACGGGTTGTTAGTTTGGGCATCATTCGCGACTTCAACGCGTGATCATCCAGCCTCCTTACTTATATCAAACTTTTGGAAGAGAGTCTGTTTACTTGGACTGTCAAAATACAACGGTGTGCAGGTCCAGCACTTCTCATGGCAATACTCGGATCGAGTTAGTGTCAAAGTCTCGAAATTATTTACTGTTAGTTTTTTGTCTGATCTTGTTATTGTTAGAATTTATCTTTTGTTTCTATTTGTTGTAACTAATTTTGTTAATTTGTATTTGGGTCCGTCGTTTATATTTATCTGGGTTCTAGTTAAATGGAAGTCGTTTTTCTAAAAAAAAAAGATTCCGACAGCAGTCAAGCGGACGGCACCGAGGTTCGGCGCCGGTAGCGACCGAGGAGAGGAAGGTTGTAAGAAACCCGCTCCCAGCTGCTCCTCCTCCTTATAAATACGTACACGGTCTCACGTGTACGCCGGTCCCCTCCTTCCCCTCTCTGTCTCCCGATCGATCGATCGAAGAACATGCTGGTGGCAGCGATGTCGCCCTGCCACGCGTCTCCGCCGGCGGTGCAGAGCGCCGCCCCCCTCAGCCGGACGAGAAGACGCCCCGCGCCTGCTCCGACCATTCGCCGGCCGACGGCGTCTTCTCCGGTGGCGCTACCGGCCAATGGTACTACCAGATCAGCTGTCCACCTAGCCAACCTGCAGCACCTCCTCCAGCAGCGAGCCCAGGCTCCGACGCCCCCGCCCCCGCCCCTCCGCGCCGACGGAGAATCTCGCCGCCGCTGGGACGGCTTCTTCCAACGCCTTGATCTATCCGGCATCCTGCCGTCAACGTCCAAGAAGACGGCGGACATGTCCCCACGGAGCCAGAACATGTTCCGGAGGCTCCTCGCGGAGCCGGCGAGGCCCTCCCCGCGCAGCGGCATCGCCGGACGGTGGCGCCGGCTCCACGGCTCCCACGACTGGGCCGGCCTCCTCGACCCCCTCGACGAGGACCTGCGGAGGGAGATCGTGCGCTACGGCGAGTTCGTCCAGGCGGCCTACCACGCCTTCCACTCCGACGCCGGCGGCCCACTCCCGGTCCGCCGCCGCCCCGTCGCCCTCCCCGACCGCGCCTACCGCCTCACCTGCGACCTCCTCGCCACGTCTTCCATCGAGGCGCCGCGCTGGGTGGCGGGGATGGCGCCGTGGGCGCGGCAGCGCTCCAGCTGGGTCGGCTTCGTGGCCGTCTGCGACGGCGAGCGCGAGATTCAGCGCATGGGACGCCGCGACATCGTCATCGCCCTGCGCGGCACCGCCACCGCCCTCGAGTGGGCCGAGAACTTCCGAGTGACCCCGGTCGGCGTATCCGGCGGCGGGAGCGACGCCGGCCCCAAGGTGGAGCGCGGCTTCTGGAGCCTGTTCACGACCGCCGGCTCCGCGGGGACGCCCAGCCTCCGAGACGTGGTGGTCGGGGAGATCCGGCGGCTGCTGGACGTGTACAGGGGCGAGCAGCTGAGCATCACCATCACGGGCCACAGCCTCGGCGCGGCGCTGGCCGTCCTCGTAGCAGACGAGCTCAGCGCCGGGGGCGGCGGCATGCCCCCTATCGCCGTTTTTTCCTTCGGCGGTCCGCACGTCGGCAACGGCGCGTTCGCTGATAGGGTGAGGGCCCGCGGGGTGAAGGTCCTCCGGGTGGTGAACGAGCGGGACGTCATCACCAAGGTCCCCGGCGTATTCGCCGGCCAGAAGAAGGTTGCGGCGGAGGATCAGCCGGGCGGCGGCGATGCGGCGAGGCGTAGGTGGCGTCGCGCCGGCGCCGCCGCCGGGGGCAAGAGGAGGTCACGGCTGGCCGAGAGGTGGTTCGACGCCGTGGACGGAGTGAGGAGGGCGTGGGCGTACGCGCACGTCGGCAGCGAGCTGCGCGTGGACAGCCGGCACTCGCCGTACCTGAAGCCGGACGCCGACCCCGGCTGCTGCCATGACCTGGAAGCCTACCTCCACCTGGTCGACGGCTTCCTCAGCACGAGGTGCCCCTTCCGGGAGAACGCCAAGCGCAGCATCGCCAAACTGGTCACTCACCAGGGCTCCAACCTGAAGAAGCACTACACCAGCAACGCCCTGGCGGCGGCGCTGGGCATGGGGGGTGCCGCCGACGAGTAGGAGGACGGCCGCCGCCTCCCCAGCCCCACATCGTAGTGCCCGGCCGTGCGGGGACTTCGCCCGACGGTCCCAAGGAATCCGGCCGGAATTGGGTGGGTGTACATACAGACCATTCTTTGCTCGGAATCCTGGATCGCTGACCTCGGAGGAAGGGGACGACGACGCGGCGTGTACATCATCCTTGTACAGTAACGTCACTTATAATTCATTAATTAATGGGTCGAAATAAGATTTACTCTGTTTCGGTCTTCCATTATCGTTGACCAGATATTCCATTTATAAGGCAAGATGTATCGTTGGGTCAACGTCGGATTCAATAGGGAGAAGAAGGTTGACTTTTAAAACTTCCAAGCTGTCCCATGCTCATTCATTCTTGTAAGAAGTCCTCTCTCTCTCTCTCTCTTCTTGCATTTTATTGCATTACGGACCTTTAAAAGGGGGGGGGGGGGTTGTTTCTGGCATAAAAACCAAAAGGATGAGTTATACATTAATATCACTTTAGATATTCTATATATATTCAATACATGGTGAAATCTCATGCTCGCCAAGCGTTGCGTCCTCAATTGACCCAACCTTAATTACGAAGTCTCCATGTCTTTTTCTTTTCTTTTTCATTATTTTTGATCAGGTTCCGCAGCGGAGTCAAGAGTCTATTTCAAACAGGCACACAAAATCTAGGGCAGGGTGAAATTTCAACATGATCTGTTGCTCTTCGTCAGAGTAAAACGGCCCCTGTTAGACTTTGACTCGCCCCTTTTGAACTATTTATCTAAAACATAAACAAACTAGATGATTAATGGGGGTGCACGATTAATTAAGTTTGTGTCTCAAAAAAAAACATTTCTATAACAAAACTTATTAAAGAGATAGTCGACGACTATTACAGAAACATATTATTGTAAATAATTTATTCTTGCACAACAAGGAGGAAAGAACTTTCTTTACTCGTGGTCTTACACCTTTTGTAGTTATCTATGGTCCTCACTCTTTTTCTTTATCATATCTCAGGAAATATGGTAATTTTATATCTTTAATTACATTAAGTTTTACTTGAATACTTTTTTTATCATGAACGTGCATGATAGATTATTGTGCTTTAACCAATAAACACCTTAATCATACATAAGGGTCTCAAAATTAAATCGAATAGAGTCGGTTTATTTGGTCTGAAACCATTTTTGGAATATATGAAACGATGAATTATATAGATATGTACACATTTCTAAGTTTTAAAGGAATGTCTATAAAACTACATAATTAAGCACGTACATTTTTATTAAAAACTTATTTTCGTTTGATTTCTTCAGGCCAGATATCCGGTTTTGCTTAGTTTGAAGGGTGTTGGAACATGATAAATTAAACCAAGAAAAACTAACTAGGTTGTATCTGATTTGCTGGTTTGAACAGTTCATTGCACAACCTTATATATATATATATGTATGTATAATACGTCATAGTATCCAAAAGTAATACGAAAATTAAAGTGGGGGCGAGGTCAAGCAGGCCAAAGCAGTCTCCTAAACTTGCTTCCAAGCCTGGAGATCAGGTGCGAAAGCGAGAGTCCGAACAGGTTACCTCTCCGGAGACAAAAATTGACAAGCAAGCTTGGACAAGAAGGAAGGATGGGAATATTGAGAAGAACTGCCTTTTAGACTCAGCTTTTGATCTCCACTTTGTTGACTCTGTATGGGAATAAGGGGTACGTTGGAATGGAACTGAATATTAAATCAGTATCACATATATATGATTCCAATTCGAGATCAAGTAATCGTCAAAAAACTTTTTGCAGTCCTATATACATATATATATATAAATAAATTTGAGTGACTCGCATAATTAATGTGACCAACTACACCTTACAGGTAATTAATTCCACTGTGACAACTTTTCTCTCTCGTATGTAGCTAGATTTTGATTTTTATTCGTCTTCTCTGGTGGGGCATACCGTGTGTTCTGTGATCTTTGGTCATTCAAAGATTATTATCCTACTAATTTCTAATATATATATATATGTATATATACATGTGTGTGTAAATAATTTTGTATCGACATGCATGCATACGTCTACGTAAACATGTTCGTCGTGGGGTAAATTATATTACGTACGCATGCATTGCAGCTATCTGTGTGTCGAGCTGCATGCATCTCTGCATGCCTGGGGTTCTTGGCTGCCCTGGTTGCATGGCTCATGACCCGGCAGCATGCAGTTTAAGGGGATCCGCAGATGACCTGCGGCGCGACGCTGATCCGATAACCCAACCGATCGAGATATTCTTCGAGGCATGCCTTTCAAAAGTGGGCCGCCGGCCGGTCCTCCCGATCTCGCGAATCCGAATCCGAATCCCCCTCCTGATCAACGTGCAGCGAACCCTTCCTCCGCTGCACGGCCACCGGCCAGCTTCCTTCCTTGGACGACGAGCAGAAAGAGAGGAGGAGGGAGCTGAAGCGGAGTTGGACCGGTTTGGCCCCAAGGCTGCGCCGTACTTTGATTGGATAGCACAGTTTGGACCGGCCTAGGGATGTCAACGGGTCGGATACGGGTCGAATAATAGTATTATCCGTATTCGTATCCTATAAAAAAAGAAGTATCCACTTACTGTTCGTTAACTATCGGTAATGGGTGTATCCGCGAACCACATTGTAATATCCGCTTAAAAACGGTTTACGGTCGGTTAACGGTCAATTAACGAATATATAAGCATTACTAGAAGGTATTTAATATACACAAAAAAATGTTAGCTTCCTCCTAACATGTATACTTAAATATCGTAGTAAGATAATACAGAGATATCATGTATACTAGCACAATGAAGTAAATATTTGCCAAATAATATACCTTTGCAACAAAAGTAGGGAATGAACTTGACCTATGATCCAAAGTAACTAAGTAACATAGACGATTGCATACAATGGCCCACGTCTGTCAAGTTCATGAGAATGTTTCAAGACGAGAGCGAGAGAGGGGTGACAGTGCTGTGGGTGAACCAGAGGAGAGAGAGAGTTGGGAGCCTCGCAAGCGCCACGCGGACGCGGACGTCGCTAGGCACAACAAAGGTGCGGCCGAGGTCACACCGGCCACCCAAAACCAACAGTCCATGACGTAGCCGTTGACCGCCACGTCAAGGTGAAGGTGCAATGATGCAACGAGGTAGGGCGTCGGGCAAGGAAGAAAGAACAGCGAAGTTGAAAGGTCGGACTCGGAAATTCTCACAAATTAATTTTAGGGTTTTTGAGATTGACATATTTCTTGAACGTTAAATGCTGATATATTTTCAACCGTTGGATCAAGTTTTACTTAACGGGTTCGGAAACGGTTTATCGGGTTCGGTTTATACTGTATCCGTGACCGTATCCGTTAAAAAGACGGATAATCGGTAAACGGCTAAGGATACCCTATTCGGAAATTTTTGATGATCCTTTAACCGTCCATTAAGTTAACGAACGGGTCGGATAATCGGATAATCCGCTACCATTGACATCCCTAGACCGGCCTCCCTTCCGGACCCTTGAAACGGATCCTCGCAACCGGGAACCGTCGGGCTTGCTTGCATGTTGACCGAGAGAGACAGAGGTCGTCAGATGGTATTACTAATACCGTATTAGTATTAGCGCGGTACCTACGTACGTTTCTCTTCGTGCATCAAAGCTTCTTGCATCTACATCACCAACTTCCGAATGCAACAGAAGAGTGACTATATCGTTTCATCAGGTGAGAATAAATTTGAACACGAAGAAAAATTCAAAAAAAATATTTTAGCACTCTTCACGAGTGTTGAATGCCAGGACCTATATACATTGAAGCGACCGAATTTAGCGGGTACGAATTTGGTAGATTCACGAAAACTTCACACCCTGACGTACGATATCTCACAAGAAGAGAGGATTGGGGCCTTCTTAGCTTGGGCGTCCACCAAGTCGGCCCATGTTGGAGGATATGTATTGTAGGCGGTGAGAGTCACCTATTTATGGGCCTTGGGCCAACAGCTCTGCACACAGGGACGGGTACGGCACTTGCCTCGTTGGGTGGTATTTTTAGCTTGAACCTAATTACATAGGTATTTAAGATTAATCTGAAATTACTGGGGCTTCTAGCTTTTGCTTCCTCACTCTCTCCTCCGGAGGACTCATCTCCTCACTGCCGTTTCTGTTTTCATATCCCTCTCTAGCTAGCATCTTAAGTGGGTGAAAATCTCCTGCATATATATATATATATGAAAACTCCTCCGATTCTACTTGAAGTGTTGAATGATGTTAGAATCTTGCATGTCATGTTAATCGGATACGTGAGAGATTTTCGGTATTATATTATTTCTTAATAAATATAACAATTAAGGGTAAAAGTGTCTGTCCACTCTCAAATCTTGGGGGAACTACAGCTCTACCCGTTTTCGGGAGATTTTCTTACCATGTCCGTCCCCGTCAATTAGTTTGGGGAGTAGTTAAATGACCGAGGAGGGTCATTTAAGGAGATCATCAGAGGATATTTCGATTTAAAGTCGTAGTCACGACATTTAGATTTCATTTCCATTGCAATTCTCGACCCATAGTTTATATATATAACACATAATAAAGATGTTTAGAATTTTAATAATTATTAAGATCTCAAATTTTAGTTGATGGTTAGCCGGGTTGCGACCCGGGTTGCGACTCCGTCCCGACTCGGTCAGTTTTGGGGTTGACCGACCCAGTCCCGACCCAGTCCCGACCCGATCCCGACTCCTGACCTCACCTTTCTTACTTGCGTCTTTTGTTCGGTGAGAAGGTGTGTCCGATGCTTCTTGTTTTTTTTTTGAACAGGAATGTCCGATGCCACCAAGTAGGATTAATATGTATTTTGTTTGATATATTTGCGATAATAGATTCCGCAGTTCAAATGGGATGCAAACAGGGGTGAAATCTCACACAGTTTGGAAGAGGAGAGGGCGTGACAATTTATTATTAAAATAAAAAATCCATGATATATAATATTTTTATTAAAATATAAGTAAATGTTATGATACTATTATTTTTTATTATTATTAATTTTTTGATATAATACTTTTGAAATTTTATTTTGGGCCTCTGTACCATTTCTGTGTGCAATTTTAATACATATTAACTTATATAAACATATATGCATCAAAATTTGACAATACATATGAAGATATTTTGAATTTGTCGATTTTTATTGAATAGAATGGGAATGCTCTATTCCGTCCCCACTTGAAGATAGCCTGCTGCTTGACAAAAAGTTAAATTAAGCTTGAATATATCACGTAATAATATAACAGTAATATTATAATGATATATAATAAACATACAGAATAGAAATGATTATTAGGTAGATAAACTGATGTATTATTTTAAACTAAACTAAACTAAGTCGGATAAATTTAAGAAACTAAAATATAATAATGTATTATTTTACTGATAGTTAATTAATGGTGACTACAACATTTTATTACATAACAATACCTACTTTTCTTATTAATAACTTTAAAAAATCATGCATAAGGTGAATCATTTTAAACTTATTTTAATACAAATTAAAATAAGTTTAATTTTAATATTCAAAGTAACCCAAAGGGTGATTCACGCTTTTCCCAGATCTGTACATATGGCGTGAAAGTCCAACACCCGAATTCACTTACATAACTGTCCGTAGATCATTTTTTTAAATAATGTTCAATCTGAAATATCGTAATTTGATTTGGTTTAAATGTATAATTAATTCGATTTAATTTTAAAAAATTTTAAAACCAAATCAAATCACCGAAGCAAATAACTTGAATCGAATTAATATTTTGAATTGTATACTAATAATACTTTTGTATTTTAGCAAGGATAAATTTATTTGAGAGTTTTTTAAGGAAAAAATCAATGCAATATATATAAACACATGTTAAATTTTGAAATAAAATAATATATTAATATACATAATATATCGTAATAAAATATATTTTGATTTGACGCGTTGCCCGTCGACGACAACGACGACAAGCGCCGTCCCGGCCGTCCATGGGTACGGGCCGCCGGCCGCCCAGCCTGAAGCTGACACCGACGGCGACGTCACCTCTTCTCCGCGCATCTTTTCAGCAGACCCAGAGCAGGCCGGAGGCAGAGGCAGAGAGGCCGATGGCGATGGATGCCCGGAGCCTTATCCTCCTCTTCTTCTCTTTCTCTCTCCCCCTCGTCTTCCTCTTCCTCCTCCGTCGACGCAAGCCTCCGGTATCCGGCGACCATGGTCTCCCTCCCGGCCCCCTCGCCTTTCCGGTCATCGGCAACCTCATCTGGCTGCGCCGCTCCTTCTCCGAGATCGAGGGCGTTCTCCGCTCCCTCCGCGCTCGGTACGGCCCCATCGTCACCCTGCACCTCGGGTCGCGCCGCGCCATCTTCGTCTCCGACGGAGCGCTCGTCCACAAGATCCTCGTCCAGCACGGCGCCGCCTTCGCCGATCGCCCGCCGGCCCCCTTCACCGACCTCTTCATCAACAGCAGCCCGAGGAATATCATCAACAGCGCCCACTACGGCGCTACCTGGCGCGTGCTCCGCCGCAACCTCGCCGCGGAGGTCCTCCACCCGTCGCGCGTGAAGCACTGCGCCGGCGCTCGCGAGAGGGTGTTGAAGATCCTCCTCGGCGGACTCCGGGAAAGGGCCGACGCCGGGGAGCCCGTGGTGGTGGTGGAGAGCTTCCAGTACGCTATGTTCTGCCTGCTGGTGTTCATGTGCTTCGGGGAGATGCTCGAAGAGAGAGGCGTCAGGGAGGTCGAGAAGGTGCAGAGGGACTTCCTCCTCTACCTCTCCAAGCTGACCGTGTTCAACATCTTCCCCGGATTTGCGAGATTCGTCTTCGGCAACAGGTTGAGGACGATACGGAAGCTGCGCCATGGACAGGAGGCCACCTTCATCCCCCTCATCAGGGCTCGCCGTCGGCTACGGGACGAGAAGAGTACTGTCGGCGGCGGCGGCGGAGAGAACACCCTGCGGCACTCGTACGTCGATTCCCTTCTCGACTTGCAGATCCCCGGTGACGGCGGCGAGAATCGGAGTCTGACCGACGGAGAGATAGTCAGCCTCTGCTCGGAGTTCCTAAACGCCGGGAGCGACACCACCGCGACCTCGCTCCAGTGGATCATGGCCAACCTGGTGAAGCATCGGCACATACAGGCGAAGCTGTACGGGGAGATCGCGTCCGTGGTGGGAGGAGGCGAGCAGGCGAGCGAAGAGGAACTCGGCCGGATGCCCTACCTGAAGGCCGTGGTCATGGAAGGCCTGCGGCGGCACCCGCCGGGGCACTTCCTGCTGCCGCACGCGGCGGTGGAGGAGACCGCCGTGGACGGGTACGTGATACCCAGGGACGCCTCGCTCAACTTCGTGGTGACCGAGATCAACTGGGACGAGGGCGTGTGGGAGCGCCCGATGGAGTTCCGGCCGGAGAGGTTTCTGGCCGGCGGCGAGGGGGAGGGCGTCGACATCACCGGCAGCAGGGGGGTGAAGATGATGCCTTTCGGCGTAGGCAGGAGGATATGCCCCGGGCTGGCGCTGGCCTTGCTGCACTTGGAGTACTTCGTGGCCAACCTGGTGTGGGCGTTCGAGTGGACCGCCGTCGCCGGAGAAGACGTCGACCTGGCGGAGAAGACGGAGTTCACCGTCGTGCTGAAGCACCCGCTGAAGGCGCGCATCTCGCCGCGCCGCCCGGGAACGTAAATGACCAAACACGGGGGACACACCTGTAATCTGGTGCCACGTGCGTCTAGTGCTAGCCTGCTTAATACATGTCATATTTATATGTATACATATATATAGAGAGAGAGAGAGAGCGGATCAATGCATGATATCAGGGGTCTTAAGTACATTGACACATGGGCATTGAATGCCCATATGTGAGTGACTTGAGTGAACTCTGGAGCCCACCTGAGATGATCCACTCTCTATATATATATGGTAAATTAAAAGCAGATATCAGATGTGGACCGGGTCCACCGAGTAGGACCGACCGGTCCAGAATAAGTTTGATCGACGTATTTTTAGAACAGTAGAGACATTTCTCCCGTAATAGATAGTGTTCGGACCACCTCCGTTCTCTGGTTAAGAGAGTATTTTCAGTCTCTAATCAAAATTGATCACTATCTTAAGTCACTTGAGTGTTTAAATAACAATTTTGATAAATCGTTATCGAAGAAGATTGAATAATTATCGACATTTTATTAACATATTATCTATCGATAATGAGTTGTATTAAATTGAGTAGTGAGTTTGTAAAGTATCGATAATGGTTCAATAACGATTCGTTGACTCATTAACTTGCTACCGACAGGGTTGACCGTTATCGATGTCTTATTAACTCACTATCCATCGTTTAAGTGGTTGAGATCGCGACTTTTTATTCATTGAGAATTGAGAATATTTTCTTCGCCCGAACACCGAGGTGATTTAAACTCCAATAAATAAGATCTGCGTTGGATCTGACTGCATAGATGAGTATCGGTGAATAATATTAAAATGACAAAAATGAAAGTCGACGTATTTTATTTTGGCGAAATTAACCAAAAGGTCCCGTTCAACTCACGCCGTTTAACATTTACTTCGGTCAAAATGTCACCTTGACGTGAGGTCTGTAATTTGACCATGTCAAGTCCGAATCGAGGGCGAAGATGGTGAGTGGAGCCTTGAAAAAGACTCTTTTATCCTTTCATCTTGGTAAACAGGTGTCCGTCACCAGCGTTTTTTTTTTTTTTTTTGACTAACGAAGAGTATTATATTACTAAGAAGAGAATGTACACCGTTTAAGATCAGCGCTGAGCTGTTTAATTACAGAAGAGGGTAAACCCGCAGGCCAGCCCCGATTCTGGGATGACTCCATCGCTCACCTGGCTAGTCCGTCACGAGCGTTAAACCATGCATAAAAATCTAACTGCGTGAAAATCAGAAAAAATCACCCTTCTGTGTAAATCACCAGAAAATAGACATAAGCATAAAAGAGTAGGAAATTTTAGTCTGCATGCGTAAAAATCGCGCGACATTTATACATAAAAACCCAGAAATATCAAGCTGAAAACACAAAGGATATAAAAATAGACATATATTCATCAAAATGTCATCTCCATTAATCAATCTGCATGCATAACAAATCTCCAAAAAACAGGCACGTATCATAAAAAAAGTCCGAAAAATCGCGTGCTTACATAAACAATCGCCAAAAAAATAGTCATGTATAGAAAGAATCAAATAAATTCACCTGTATATATATAAAAAATCACCCAAAGATATACACGTATACACATACCATAATCAGAAAACATCAACACGTATACATAACAAATCTCCAAACAAATAGGCATATTTACATAAAAAGACAGAAAAAATCACCTGTTTAATAGTCATATATACATAAAAAACGTGAAAATTCACATGTATGTATAAAGATTCACCCAAAAAATCCCACTTCTTCACTCTCTCTCACATTCCGTCATCACTCCCGCCGCCGCAGCTCCCTCGGCAGCGAAATCTGCCGCCAAGAACCTGCACGGGCAAATCTCTAGCCCTCCTCCTCCTTCTCCTCCTCCTCCTCGGTAGTTGCATCCGTTTCCAGCGTCCAGCGAAGTCATAGGCAATAACGTATGTTCTCGTTGATCATTTCTTATCCGATCGTAAACTAATTTTAAGTGGATAAAATAATATGATTCTTAAATATACTTGAGATTGATAGTCGATGAAGAACTTGTGTATGCATTTTTTTTATAAGATATAAATATAATTAATATTATTATTCTACCTGTACTTGATCCGTTGACATCCCTAGTGCAGTGGACGACGTAGATGCAGAGGACAGAACCGAGATGGACGTAGATGCATTTTTTGATTCGGATAGATCGAATAACTTCGTCCAAAAATTTTAATGAAAAGGAATATTGAGTCTCTTGGGCGGCGGCGGTGTCACTCGCAGTCGCAGCCGAGGAGAAGAGGAAGAACAGCGAAGGAGAGGGGGGGGGGGGATTACGTCCCAGGCCTCCGTGTGATCGATCGTCCTCTTAAATTCTTAATCATGGAGGAAGCCAATTCTGCGGAGCTCGATCGATCTCCCCTTCCGAAGCAACCTCGCCGGAGACCGCTAAAACCCTCCTCCGCAGAAGCACTCGATCGTCTTGAATTCTTTTAATCACGGAGGAAGCTTGTCCGGAGCTCGATCGATCTCCCCTTCCGAAGCAACCTCGCCGGAGATCGCTGAAACCCTCCTGATCTGCGGAAGCAGTTGATCGCGGCGCGCCGCCGTCCCCATCCAGGTTGACGGTCGCCGTCGCTGCCGGCCAGCCCGCCCATGTACGGTAGAATAACATAATGGTCAGGCCGTGTCGTGGTCTTCCTTCTGCTTCTTTTCCCCCACTCTCTTTGCTTACTGCCTAAGAAAAATTCATATACACGGAATGGTAACTTGGGGGACGGGGGGTCCGATTTAATTTTCATATTCTATTCTTTTTATCAGTTATTCTATTTCAATTCTTCGATTTTCAGGTCAATACTAAAACCCACAAAATTTTATATTTATAAAAAACGTCTCTCTCTCTCTCTCTCTCTCTCTCTCTCTCTCTCTCTCTCTCTCTCTCTCTCTCTCTCGGAAAGTTAAAAGTATGGAATGTAGGGTCGCTACCCTGGTCACAACTCGGATCTGATCCGGTCGATTTTGGGGCTGATTGACTCGGTTCCGACCCTACGACACTGACCGGGTAAATGTTTTGAAATTATTATTTTTATTGCGATCCCCGCCGACCTTGACCTGTCTCGGGTCTCGACTCTGGCCGACCCGGATTGGTTTGGGCCCAATCGACCCAATCTCAACTCCCGATCTCCGACCCCACCTACCTTGGTAAAAAAGACCGGTGGACATGGGTGTTGATCCGAAGGGCCAGTAAAATAAAATAAGATAAGATAATCGGTGCATCCCGAAAAAAATACCAAAAATACATGGAGATAAAGATATCCAGATTCCACTGAAACAAGAATCCTATAAATTTAGAGAAAAGAGACTATAGTAGAATGAATGAAATTACACACCCCTTATCCTCTATAGATATTACACAAAATGTATCACAGGGTAAGGTACATGTAAAATTAAGGCGGGTAATCTATTTGCACGATCATCTTTCTCACTCTCTCATCGTCGAAAGCCAAAGATCTAGAAGCGTTGATTTTTTTTTTACATCGCTTTGCAACGAAATTAAAAAATAAATAAATCGTAAATTTTGAGACCGATAAAATGTACCGGACAACTCCCAAAGTAACCAGCCAGCCAATACGCACTACAGGAAACTGGGTCATTGGCGACGGGTTATTGGCGACGGCTTTTTTAAACCGTCGCCAATAATGATAAAAGCGACGGCTAAACTAACGCCGTCGCTAATATTTGGTAAATAGCGACGGCTCAATTGAGCCGTCGCAAATAATGGTTTTTGCGACGGTCGAAGCCGTCGCAATACCAGGAAAACGACCGTGCGGGTTTTTTTTCTCGGAAAACTGGCGACGGCTTGTTACGCCGTCGCTACTAATATTAGTGGCGACGGCTTGCCGCCGCAATACCCGTAAAACGCCCCGTGCGGGTTTTTTACCTCGGAAAATTGGCGACGGCTTAATACGCCGTCGCTAATATCTCGATGGCGACGGCCTAAGCCGTCGCCACTAATCCATGGTGACCGTTGAACGGTCGACTTCTGTTGGCGACGGCGAAAGCCGTCGCCAATGTAACTTATCCTGTTATTGGCGACGGCGAAAGCCGTCGCCAATGTAACTTATCCTGTTATTGGCGACGGCTTAAAAAGCCGTCGCCAATAAGTTTGGGTTAAAAAACCCTCGACGCCCTCCTTTCTTCCCCCCGCCGCGCTCTCTCTCTCTCTCTCTCTCTCTCTCACCGTCTGTCCCCGCCGCCGCCGCCGGTCGCCGCCGCTTCAACCGTCGCCGCCGCCGCCGACCGTCGCCCGCCGCCGCCCGGTCGCCGCCGCCGCCGTGGCCCGGCCGTCGCCGCCGTCGTCGCCGCCGCCGCCCGGCTTGCCCCCTCCCGCGTAGGGCACCTTGAGGGGAGAGCTACCTCCGTCACCGCCGTGGGTGTCGCCGGCTCCGCCGCCGCCGCCGCCGCCACCTCCTTTGTGCTAGATTTAAACCCTACTTAGGGTTAATCGAACCTCCTTTCGAGGTATACATCTTCAACAAACGAATTTTTTTTTAATTTTGTTTATATACATCACAAAGCATATATGTGCCAAATAGCCCTAACAAATTAATAGGTTAGGACCTCCTCAAACCAATTATGTAGCACCTTGATCACTTTAATTATTTAGGAGATAGAACAAAGGTAGATAGGTGCATAATTTATTTAATCATGGAATGAGCCTTAGAATAATATTTCATAATGCATTTGAGAGAAATACACAAGGGTAATGCCCCTTTGCATATAAATTCCCTTTAATTTTACTGATATTTTTAGAGCTTGGTAGCATTAAATCATATTTAACCCTAAAATTTCGTAATAATAATTATTTTACATAACTAATATGTTTAGAATATTATTAGAAGACTATAATGTATTATTTAAATTTATTGGCATGATTGAACATGGATAACTCATCATAAATAGTAGTTTGGAGTTGGTCAGCATAGGGTGCGGCCTTGAAGGCTAGACCCTTCTAACTATTGATTTTGTATAATTTTTTGTTTCTGTTTTAACTTAATATAACAAATCTGAATTCTTAGTTTTCATGTCTAACTATTCGTTTGTGATAAAAATATTTAATTGGTATGTATAAACATTTATTGTTCAACAACAAGTCTAATTTTGATCATTTTATCTCTTTTTCAGGAAACTTCAATCGAGATATACACTTGAGAGTTTCTTCTTTCGGTGGAGGTTCGGTTATATATTGATTTATTTATTAAATTAACATTTCTTCATTGTATTTCAATCTTTTGACAAATTAAGATGAGTAACTTAGACAAATCATGGATGCATATTCCTAATAGATTAGATTCTAGATATATTGAAGGAATCGAAGAATTTTTAAACTATTCTTTTCATGATTCTAGAATACAATTTAGACATGGACAACATAACGATCTAAAACAGTGTCCTTGTAAAAAATGTTGTAATACATTTATTTTTAAAAGAAATGTTGTCAAAGAACACCTAATATGCAATGGTATATGGTTAAATTATCAAAAATGGATATGCCATGGTGAAATTGAAGTCAATATGATAAATGAGGACATTTCAATTTTAAATGAACCACAAGATAATTATGTAGATGATGAGGTAATGGAAATGTTACAAGATATTCAAAATAACGAATCTTCTATTCGACATAATGAGGAAGAACACAATGAAGATAATTTTCAATATTCTAAATTATTAAAAGATTAGAAACACCTCTATATGAAGGTGTTAAAAATGTATCTAAATTAAAATTTATATTAAAGTTGATTCAACTTAAGTCCATTAATGGTCTCACTAGAAAATGTATGGATATGATATTATCTTTATTTAAGGAAGTCTTACCTAATGGGGCATGTGTTCCCGATAATTGGTATGAGCTTAAGAAATTAGTTAAGGAATTGGGACTTACTTATGAGAAAATTCATGCATGTAAAAATGATTGTATTCTATTTTGGAAAGAGAATAAAGATAAAAATGTTTGTCCATATTGTAACACCTCCAGATATAAAAATGATCCTAAAAATCAAAATAAAAAAATAGCACAAAAAGTTTTACATTATTTTCCATTAGGAGTTAGGTTGCAGCATTTATTCATATCATCCAATACGGCTAAGTGGATGACATGGCACAGTCAATCACGATCATATCAATTGAGAGGTGAAATGCGTCATCCTGCCGATTCTCCCGCTTGGAAAAGGGTGGATGAACTTTATCCAAAATTTGCGTTAGAGAAACGCAACATTCGGATTGGATTGGCTTCGTATGGCTTTAATCCATTTGGTCAAATGTCTTCAAAATATAGTGTGTGGCCTCGTTGTTACAATGGTGTACAACTTACCACCGTGGATGTGTATGAAAGCCACATACACAATGATATCATTATTAATACCCGGTCCGAGAGCTCCCGGAAATGATATTGATGTATTCTTACAACCATTGGTGGAAGAGCTAAAAGATTTGTGGGAGATTGGATTGAAGACTTATGACGCCGAAAAGAAAGAGATTTTCATAATGAAAGTCCTACTTTTTAGTACGATAAATGATTTCCCGGGATATGCAAATTTATCTGGATGGAGTACTAAAGGAAAATTGGCGTGTCCTATATGTAACGAAGAAACACATACCATTCGACTTACCCATAGTCGAAAACAATGCTACCTTGGTCATCGTCGGTTCTTACCAGTAGCACATCGGTGGAGAAAGAACCAGTATAAGCATCTTTTTGATGGTCGACGATGTGTGAAGGGAGCACCAAAGATACTTACGGGATATGACCTATGGAGGCAACAAAAGGAGATGGACACTATTAGGTTCGGAAAACCGTTTAAGAAAGATTTAGAGAACTTAAGGAAAAATTTGTCAAAGAATAAAAATTGGAAGAAGAAGAGTATATTTTTTGAGAAACTCCCATATTGGTCATCTCTTATCATTCGGCACCATTTGGATGTCATGCATATTGAGAAGAATGTGTGCGACAATATATTAGAGATGTTTAACCTATCAGGAATTGACAAGGACAATTTGAACTCACGGAAAGATTTAGTAGATTTAAATATTCGTCCCGAGTTACATCCGTACGAGGGTTCATCAAAGTTTCGAGATGCAATTTATAAACTTAGCAACGATCAAAAGTCTAGAATACTTGAATTCATTAAGAATGTTCGAGTGCCGGATGGTTATTCGTCGAATTTTAGTAGATGTGTAGATTTAAGTGTCCGAACAATTAGTGGTTTAAAAAGTCATGATTGTCATGTGATGATGCAAATAATTATTCCTTTGGCATTTCAAGGAAATGTGCCGAAGGATGTACTGAGTCCTATTGTAGAGTTATGCCAGTATTTTAAGATCATCTGCGCTAAGGTTTTGAACAGTAACATTTTGAGAGATTGGGAGACAAAGATTGCAGTAACATTGTGCAAGTTGGAACAAATTTTTCCACCATCATTCTTTGATGTAATGATTCACCTAGTTGTGGAGTTGGCTTATGAGGGAAGATTGTCTGGACCAGATTCAATACCGATGGATGTATCCAATTGAAAGATATTTAAAGAGGCTCAAAGATTATGTGGGCAACAAGGCGAGAGTTGAAGGTTCTATTGCCTGTGGCTACTTGGTTGAGGAGTGTACCCAGTTTATTTCAACATATATGCGTGATACGAGTGAATATAGTAGAGATCGGAACTATGACGGTGGTTCGAAGAAGTTGATACGGATGATAGTTCAATATTCAAACCAATTGGTCGCCCTTTGAGATGCGGGCGTGTGCCTAAAATTTTGACGGAAAGAGAACAACGGTTAATACATGCATACGTGTTAAATCAAGTTGATGACATCGATTATTTTCGTCAATCTCATAGTGATGCTCTTAAAAATAGACCAACTACGGAAGAAAACTTCTTCGTGTGGTTCAGAACACACATTCAAGAGTTAAGAAATATAGGTTCTTCTAGATATACCAAGGAGCTAGAGATTTTATCACTCAGTCCGTCGAGATTTGCCTCGTCATTAAACGGTTATATATGTAATGGATTTAGATTTCGAACATTGGAATCCGATTCAACCAAATCAACTCAACTAAGTGGTGTTATTGTAAATGACCATCTTCAATCTGGTTGTGACGGTTATTATGGACGAATATTAGATATAATTGAGATATCGTTCGATCGGAATAGCCGTTTAACACTTTTTGAATGTGAATGGTGGGATGTACATGATAATGATCGAGGTTTTAAGGTTAATGAATATGGTTTTATATCATTAAACACACGAGAGAAGATTAGGAACGGATGAACCGTTTGCACTAGCAAGCCAAGTGGAACAAGTTTTTTATGTAAATGATAACTCTAATAAGGGATGGGTGTTACCAGTGCGATCACTGCCTCGAAACTATTACAACCTTTCCGGAAATGAAAGTGAAGATGAAAACGAACCGTATCAAGAACAACTTATTAACGTACCTATAACATTTGGAGTAATCGACGAAGATGTACAACTTCAAGAAACTCAGCCTATACAAATAGAAAGTTAATCCGAAGAATTGGCCAAAAAAGCTAAGTCCCACAATCCGAAGCCGGATTGCCCGATCGGAACCCGGAACGGGTCTCGGATTGGGTAATCCGGCCTCGGATTGGCCAAAAAATCCAAGTTTCTCAATCCGAAGCCGGATTGCCCGATCGGAACCCGGAACGGGTCTCGGATTGGGCAATCCGGCCTCGGATTGGCCAAAAAAGCCAAGTCCCACAATCCGAAGCCGGATTGCCCGATCGGAACCCGGAACGGGTCTCGGATTGGGCAATCCGGCCTCGGATTGGCCAAAAATCCAAGTTTCTCAATCCGGCCGGATTGCCCGACGGAACCGGAACGGGTCTCGGATTGGGCAATCCGGCCTCATTGGCCAAAAAAGCCAATTCCACAATCCGGCCGGATTGCCCGATCGGAACCGGAACGGGTCTCGGATTGGGCAATCCGGCCTCGGATTGGCCAAAAAAATCAAGTTTCTCAATCCGGCCGGATTGCCCGGATCGGAACCGGAACGGGTCTCGGATTGGGCAATCCGGCCTCGGATTGGCCAAAATCAAGTTTCTCAATCCGCCGGATTGCCCGATCGGAACCGGAACGGGTCTCGGATTGGGCAATCCGCCTCGGATTGGCCAAAAATCAAGTTTCTCAATCCGGCGGATTGCCCCGACGGAACCGGAACGGGCCTCGGATTGGGCAATCCGGCCTCGGATTGGCCAAAAATCCAAGTTTCTCAATCCGAAGCCGGATTGCCCGATCGGAACCCGGAACGGGCCTCGGATTGGGCAATCCGGCCTCGGATTGGCCAAAAATCCAAGTTTCTCAATCCGCCGGATTGCCCGATCGGAACCTGAACGGGTCTCGGATTGGGCAATCCGCCTCAATTGGCCAAAAATCCAATTTCTCAATCCGGCCGGATTGCCCGACCGGAACCGGAACGGGTCTCGGATTGGGCAATCCGGCCTGAATTGGCCAAAAATCAAGTCCACAATCCGAAGCCCGGATTGCCCGACGGAACCGGAACGGGTCTCGGATTGGGCAATCCGACCTGATTGGCCAAAAAATCCAAGTTTCTCAATCCGAAGCCGGATTGCCCGATCGGAACCCGGAACGGGTCTCGGATTGGGCAATCCGGCCTCGGATTGGCCAAAAAAGCCAATTCCCACAATCCGAAGCCGGATTGCCCGATCGGAACCCGGAACGGGTCTCGGATTCGGCAATCCGCCTGATTGGCCAAATCCAAGTCCCACAAACCGCCGGATTGCCCGACCGGAACCGGAACGGGTCTCGGATTGGGCAATCCGCCTCGGATTGGCCAAAATCAAGTTTCTCAATCGGCCGGATTGCCCGATCGGAACCCGGAACGGGTCTCGGATTGGGCAATCCGGCCTCGGATTGGCCAAAAAAGCCAAGTCCCACAATCCGAAGCCGGATTGCCCGATCGGAACCCGGAACGGGTCCCGGATTGGGCAATCCGCCTCGGATTGGCCAAAATCCAAGTTTCTCAATCCGGCCGGATTGCCCGACGGAACCTAACGGGTCTCGGATTGGGCAATCCGCCTCGGATTGGCCAAAAATCCAAGTTTCTCAATCCGGCCGGATTGCCCGATGGGAACCGGGAACGGGTCTCGGATTGGGCAATCCGGCCTCGGATTGGCCAAAAAAGCCAATTCCCACAATCCGAAGCCGGATTGCCCGATCGGAACCCGGAACGGGTCTCGGATTGGGCAATCCGGCCTCGGATTGGCCAAAAAATCCAAGTCCCACAATCCGAAGCCGGATTGCCCGATCGGAACCCGGAACGGGTCTCGGATTGGGCAATCCGGCCTCGGATTGGCCAAAAAATCCAAGTTTCTCAATCCGAAGCCGGATTGCCCCATCGGAACCCGGAACGGGTCTCGGATTGGGCAATCCGGCCTCGGATTGGCCAAAAAATCCAAGTTTCTCAATCCGAAGCCGGATTGCCCGATCGGAATCCGGAACGGGCCTCGGATTCGCTAAATTTTTTATTGCACAATTAGAAGCCGGGATTGCCGCCTAATATTTTTATGTGACAGATGAAGAGAATTTTCAAAGAAAAGTCGTAGGACATCTCGGACTTCTACACCATCCGAGGGCGGTGGACCTCGGGGTCAATCTCAAGCATCTAGGGATCGACCTTCCACCTCCAGGGGTGTTGCTTCCGAGCCAATTAGGGAGGCACCTCGCGAGCCTAGTCCATCTCGGACTCCTTCTCACCGGGTTCCGACGACGCCTCCTACGGATGGTAGTAGTCCATCTTCCCATGCTTCGGGTAAATATTTGAATAAATGCTAGTAAAAAGTTTTTTTTAAAAATCGTCGTTGTCTAATTGTAATTTTTAATTTATACTTAACTAGCTACATCGGCTAGACGTGGGAGAGGTCCAAGAAAGGCCATCGGTGTGCGAACACTTGGCCCCGATGAGTCCTACAACGTCGTTCTAGTAGGAGGATCCGGCGTTGGATCACATGGACGGAGTTTACCTCCTACTTAGGAGTTATGAACGAGTTCATTGCGATTTGTGGGAGCATAATTACATGGCTCTACCGCGGGAGAAAAAGCATGCCATATTCCGTGTTTTAGAGGTAACATTCAAGTAGCTTCATCTTATCTAAATTTTTGTGAACTTTTTAATCATTTTTATATTAATTCGACAACATTTTACCTTTGAGCGGAATCCTCAATCGGATGCACAGATATTAAGGCATATGGGAGAGATGCAAAGAAAACAAAGAAATCATTTGAAAAGAAAGGTAAAATATAATTTAGAATGTAAATTCGAGATAACTAATTTTTTGTTAACAATATTTGTGTACAGTATTTTACAGGACGATCAAATGAGGAAGCTCGTGCCAACATTCCTCCACAGTGCAACGAGGAACAATGGCATCATATGTGCCATTTATGGAGTCAAGATGATGCTAGAGTAACTCCAAATTTTATTTCCTCTTATAATTAGATCCTATTCTTTTCATTTGCATTTTTTTAATGTTGTATATATATATGTAGGCATTGAGTGAAAAGAATGCCGGTAATAGGCGGCAATTAACAATGCCGTACGTAAGAGGAAGAACAAATATACATCGCTTAGAAAGAGACTTTGTAAGTAGTTAAAACTTAAAATTTCATATTAGTTGATTCTTATTCTGTAATCATCTCTTATCTTTTTTTAATTTTTTGGTAAGGTACGAAAAGAAGGTCGACATCCAACTCGTCCGGAGGTATTCCAGATGAGTCAAACGCATGAAGAACTCGATGGAGCAGTTATTTGGGATAATGACCAAAGTCGTCTTATGATGGTAATTATTGATTATCATAACCTATTTTTCTTTATAATCCACAATTCATCACGGTGGGATTTTAATTTTCCTTCATATTATTTATAGGAAAATATGCAAGGATTGATGAATCCCCCGCATCCGAATCCTCGGATGTCGGGGTATCGCAACCTCCACTCACCGCGGAGGAAGCTTTCGTATCCGTGTTTGGTAGAGATCGACCGGGACGGATCCGATGTGGTGGGCGAGGTGAAACTCGCCACACTTGGTATGGTGAGTCAAGCGGAGGTGCTTCTAGCTCGACTCAAGAAGTTCGAGAGCTTAGAGATCGAGGTGGCGAGGCAAGGAGAAATCAATGAACGTTATGAAGAACAAATAACTTCATTGAAACATCAATTGGACAACCAACGAAATCATTCCAAGATAATTTCGATCGCCTCAATCCGATCATTGAAGGCTTGACTCAAAGGTTCCCGACTCCTGATGTGCCATCCACATCGGGGCATCCTCCGCCTCAACAAACAGAGGACAGAAATGGCGATGACGACGAGGACTACGAGGATGCCGAGGAGAGTGAAGATAATGATGAAGATGAAGATGAAGAAGATGAATAGAAGATGTATTTTTTACTCTCTATGAATGTTATTCATATGTATCAAAATATTTTGTGTATGAATGTGATTTTGAATATGGTATGTGAATATGAATTTAAATTTGGTGAATTTACATTTTGGTATGTTAATGTGTGTTGTTTCATCCTAATTCGGTGTCCGTTCCGAGTTTGAAACTAGCAATCCGGCACCGAAATTATTAATATAAATCAATTTTTGGATTGGTAGATCCGATTTTAGATCTTTATGAAAGTTTCAAGAATGATTGATTTTCCGGATTGGATCGTATGATTGATCCAATCCGGCCAATCAAATTATTTTTTTTTTCGTAAATTTATTATTGGCGACGGTACTGTATAGCCGTCGCCAATAAAGTTATTTGGGACGGCTAAAGCCGTCCCGAATATTAAAAAATGTACCGTCGCAATACCAGAGAAAAATTCGGAACCCGGTTTTTTCTCCGGTATTGCGACGGCCGTTTTAATATTAGGGACGGCCGTAGCCGTCGCCAATAATCTTTATTGGCGGCAAATACACCGTCGCAATACTGCAGTAAATTTCCGGCAACGGGGTGATAGGGTTTCGGTTGCCATTTGCGACGGCTTACGTCGCCGTCGCAACTACATTTATTGGCGACGGCTGATTAGCCGTCGCCAATAAGATTATTTGAGACGGCTTAACCCGTCCCAAATAACTTCGTCCGCCGTCTAATCTCCTTATCGTTTGCGACGGCTTAAGCCGTCGCTAGTAATCTTATTGGCGACGGGTGTCTAAGCCGTCTCCAATAAATGGTCATTTTGCTAATAACTTATGCGACGGCTCATAAGCCGTCGCCAATAAATGAACTAGGGACGGCTTAACAATAGCCGTCGCTAATATTATTGGCGACGGCGTTATTTGCGACGCGTTTGCGACGGCTTTGAAGCCGTCGCTAATATTTATTAGCGACGGCTTTTTGGTTTTTTGGGACGGCTGTAAGCCGTCCCTAGTAACCTATTTTCTTGTAGTGACGTTTCTCTTGATTAGAACTTGTTTAAACAAACGGAGAAACATTTGTATATCCTGAAAATAATTTAACTAACCTCTTAATTCATCTCTTACACCTTGATAAGCCTCTTAAAATTAAACTATATACATTAAGCTTTTATTTTCGGACATGATCCGCTTATAAAGCTGGATAGCACTAAGTAACGTGTATATGCATATAGTATAATCTTAAGAAAACCAAATTAATTAATATACAAGTATACTGTATGGATTAAGTACTCCTTTTCTAAAATAATAAGTTAAGTGCGAATTAAGATTATAATTTTTAAAATTAACTCAAAACAACGTTATCTTACCGCCTGTTTGTTTACGGTATCAAGCACTTGTATTTGATATCAGTTTCAAAACTGATATTGATACTTTAAATCCATAAATGTTTGGATGTCAATATTAATTTTAAGATTAATAATCAAAAAAATATCCCCCCGTAGTCGGGATTATCAATGGTAACATTGATATAATTTTACCAAACACTTAAAAATTTGATACTTGATACTGATATTTCAATTTTAAAAAATATCAATATCAATATTAATATAATATCATTTTAATACTCTAACCAAATAGGGCATTATGTTTTATTTGGTTGGATCATTAAAAATGGTACTACGTTGACATCTCTAAATGCTAAATATCAACATTCGTTCACACAGGAAGGTATCTGCGTTAGAATTTATATCTTGTTTGCAAGGCAACTTTCAAAATTAAACTTTTGTAATTAAATATTTTGAGATAATTTATATCAACAACAAATTTAAAAAAATTAAAATTAACAACGAGAGTGATGTTTTATACGGTATTGCACTACATGCTCTCATTCTGGAGAAATTATATCTCTTGAAGTTCAAAAAAACAAGTTAGGTTATGTTAAAATGTTATTTTATTTTTAAATGTCCTTGAAGAGAAAAAAAGTTAAATATCCCATGGGGTGTTTGGTTGTATGATAATTTTTTGTATATTTTCATGATAAAAAATTGTATTAAAATTAAAAGTGAACCAACTCTTGACATAAAATTATCATGTGTGGAGGGATGTGATAACAAAAAAGAGTAACCATCATACATGACCAAACAAACCGGGGGATCACAAGAAAAAAAGAAAGAGGTGAGACTCTCTTTTTTTTGTTTAAGAAGAAAATCACTTTCAAAATATAAAATTGCCATGGTTGCCGAACATCTCTTTTAACAAATTTTCTTATAATTTTTAAAAGTTAAAATAAAAATCTTCATTATCACGTAACCAAACACCCCATTACCGGATAAGTTAAGTCTTTCTTTAAGTTTTAAGTTAATTTAACTCAAAAGAGCGAACAAATATAACGAGGGTAGTTATAACAAATCCCAATTAAAAAGCTTACGACAGAACAGAAAGTGAAGATGTTTTTGTTCAATCTAATCATTATTAAAAAAATTTGATAGAGTCGTTAAATCTGTTCTTCAACCGTTCATGCACTTATATGTGCCGATCCATTCATGACTAGGTTGTTGTTTATTGGAAATGATAATTTTCAATGAAGCTCCTTATGCGCGTTTAGTTTAATCTGATGTCTTTGTTTTTGTCAGTGTCATCTCTGTTATATTATCATATAGGTACCTGCTTGGCTTATTAATGGATACGATTTCTTTCAAAAAAAGATGAAGAAGAAGAAGAAAGGGCAATCTGACTAGATCAATTTATATATGTGGCGTTTGAATCAAAGTGCCCAAAATCATATTCTCTCAATATCTACAGTATTCTTATTGTAACCTCTTCTTTGTAATTCCTCCCCCCCCAATAAATTTGATAGCACAAATATATAATATTTACTGCAAGGAGTAATTGTGAAAAGTGCACTGTGACACCTGTGAAAGACATAATAATAATAATAATATTTTCTTTTCTTTTATGTTTCCCCCTCTCCACCGTCATACTTTTTACCCTTCCTTTCATTTCCTTCCACCCCCACCCCCCCCCCCGACGGTGCTCTCATAAACCAGGAGATGATGGTTTCCCTCCCCCCGGTGCTCCCATCAGTAGGATGAGACGGAAGCTTCTTTTCCCCTTGGTGCTCCCATCGACAGGAGGAGATGGAGGCCCCCCAACATTGTCATGACCCGGATTTTTAACATGCACAGCGGAAGATAATCCGGTGACGTAACGGGAAAGGATATCGGTCTAGAGCCAAATAAGACTAAAATCTCAATCCAAATAAATAATTCCAAACTTTACAACATATTAACACCATAAATAAACACTTATCTAGACAATTCAAATACCGACATTGAATGATACTCCACTAGCTCCTCGAATTCCAAAACACCACTACGCTTCTGCTGTGCTAAACCTGCACTCCTGAAAATATTAACAACGGAAGGGGTGAGTCACAACAGACCCAGTAGGTCTTACACCCGAACTACCCCATTATAATAACAATTCTAGTGGTATACTATACATATTAAGCCTAAAAATCAGATTTAATACATAGGATTAAGCTAATTATATATCTTTAATTAATTGATTAAAGAATCAATCAACTACCCCACATGATAACTATACTCTAAATGCATTAGACCAACATAACCTACACATTAAACCACTCTAGGTATGCCCAGAACACATAGACCTGACATAAAACCAATGACACATCTATAACATACCATCTATGCCAATCTACACAACTAGACACCTGTCTGAGTAAATAACATGCTCCATCAGATAAATGCAGTCACATCACAAAACTAGCACCACATTTACCATATAGTAGGAAGTAACATATAGTAACTAAATCCCATAGTACCCCTAGGCAGGGGAGTACTTAGGATGAACCGCGGTATCTGGGATCGAAGGATGCTCCAGATTCAACTAATCTCCGCTGCCCACGGGCCACTAATTTAGTCTGGTGAAGTACATACAACCACAATGCAACTCACTGCACTAACCACATTCCACACCATGCAAGCATATAATTAACTCAGACAGTAAAACAAGAACATTTAATTGGCAATCAAACATGAAATACATAGATGAACACACATGGTTCTATGCACCACATATTTGCATACCATACCACAATCTAGCATAAACTGATGCATATAAATAACATCATGCAATATACAGCCTAACCATGGCAATTACATCCTTAAACGAACTACCTATCACATAAAAGAAAATAACTAAATTCTAACAACATAAGCCTAAACCTTACATCGGCTTATTTAACAAATCGGGGTGTATGTATTTAAGGTTCACCGCGATGCAAACAATGTTAAACTAGCTAAAGTAGACATATACAAACTATCCTGTTTGTCTAACATACATGGATATTCAAATTAATCTAAACATGCATGGATTAAACAAATTAATCTAAGTCTATCTAAATATGCAAATAAATCAAAAACAACCCATTATTTCTAACCTATCAATCATGATGATCTAAACATAATTTTTACAATTTAAATAAATATATATAGTGCTAAGGATAGCCGAGACGCCTACCTTGACGGCAACGGCGAACGGCGCACGGAAATCCAAGGAGATTGAATTTGGCGACGAGACTGCCGCGGTTGCGTCGGCGTCGAAAAACTGAGTCGGGTAGGTGGTTTCAAAAACTGCTGGAAGAAGGAAAATAATAACCTAAGGGACTTGATAGAAAATAATAGGAAGAAGAGGATAGGAGAGAGGAGAGAGAGAAGAGTACCGCGGAGGGAAAGGGGGCCGGCGCACGGGCGCACGGCGGAGGCGCTGCGCGGCGATGGCGCAGGCGGCGCAAGGGTCCGCGCGGGCGGCGGCGGGCGGCGTGGCGGACACGCGGCGACGGCGGCGAGCGCGGCGACGGCGTGCGACCGCGCGGGCACGTTCGCGGGGTACGAGGATGACGAGGCGAGGCGGCGCCGGGCGGCGGGGTGACGCGGCTGCGTCCGCGGGCGGCGGGCGACGCGGTGGCGGCTGCTGCTCGTACGAGGTACGAGGTCGATGGCTGCGGTGGCGGCCGCGAGCGCGCGCGGGCGGGCGCGAGGCGGCGGCGGCGCTCGTACGAGGTGGCGGCGACCGAGGCGGGCTGCGCGTGGGCGGCGTCTCGCGCCGACAGGCCACGCGGCAGCGCGCGGCGGGCGCACGGCGGAGGAAGAAGGAGGGGAGGCTCGCGCGCGGCGTCACCCGCGAGACGGCGCAGCGAGGAGGGGAAAAGGGGGAAAAAATAGGGTTTCACCGGGGGAGAAAAAAGGGGCGCCGGGAGGGTTTCTCACGGGGGAGGAAAGAGGGGATTAAATGGGGGAGAGGGCCAGATTAAAACAAAATAATATTAAATATTTATTAATCAATTTTTTTTTAAATACGCAACGTTACAATCTACCCTCCTAATAAAAATTTTCATCCTCGAAAATTAAATTAAATTAACTAACCGAATAGCTGCGGGTGTAGACGCCTCATATCCTCTTCCACTTCCCACGTCGATTCTTCCGACGAGTGATGCTTCCAAAGGACCTTGACCATCGGAATTTGCCTCCTCCTTAATTGCTTCACCATCCGGTCTGTGATCCGGATCGGCCTCTCATCAAAACTCAGATTTGGCTGCACGTTGATCTGCTGGAAATCTATGACATGGGTTGGATCTGATACGTACTTCCGAAGTAGAGAGACGTGGAAAACCGGATGTATCCTTGCCATTGCCGGGGGTAAAGCCAACCTATAAGCAACCTCACCAATCCGTTGCACAATCTGGAACGGACCCACATACCTTGGGTTCAACTTTCCACGCCGACCAAATCTGATAACTCCTTTCGAAGGAGAAACCTTCAAGAACACATGGTCACCTTCTTCGAACTGAACAATTCTGCGCTTCAGATCAGCATAACTCTTCTGACGGCTCTGAGCAGTAAGCAACTTCTGGCGAATTATCTTGACCTTCTCATTGCTATCTTGCACCCAATCTGGCCCAATTAAACTGCGGTCTCCAACCTCTTCCCAGCAAAGAGGTGATCTGCACGGCCTCCCATACAAGGCCTCAAATGGTGCCATGCCGATACTGGAGTGAAAACTGTTGTTATATGCAAACTCGATGAGCGGCAACTGCAAATCCCAACTGTCCTGCCATTCTAGTGCTCCAGCCCTCAACATGTCTTCCAATGTCTGGATAGTGCGTTCTGACTGACCATCTGTTTGGGGATGGTATGCCGAGCTGAACTTGAGCTGAGAGCCCAAGGCATCTTGCAAACCTTTCCACACTCTTCCAGTGAACCTGGGATCTCTATCAGATACAATAGAGACAGGTACTCCGTGATACTTGACAACTCCATCAAAGTATAATCTCACCAAGCTCTCTGTCGGTTGGGCTTCTTTAATTGGTAAGAAATGAGCTGCCTTGGTGAGTCTATCCACCACTACCCATATGGCATCAAACTGCTTCTTGGTTTTTGGCAAACCAGTGACAAAATCCATGGTGATATGCTCCCACTTCCATTCTGGAATCTCTAATGGCTGAAGTGGTCCCGTGGCTTCCTATGCTCGCCTTCACTGTTGACAAATCAAGCATCCGGATACATAGTCGGCCACATCTCTCTTCATGCCTTCCCACCGTAATTGCCTCTTAAGATCTTGGTACATCTTGTTTGCCCCTGGATGAATAGCATGCGGGATCTATGAGCTTCTGCCAAAATATCCTGCCTTAGCTCTGCATCCTCTGCCACACACAACCTTCCCTGGTGCCTGATTGTACCATCTTCATACTTGGAGACATCTGACCTTCTGACTAATTCTTGCACTGCCTGGTTCCCAACTTGAGCTTCTTTCACCCTGTCCACTACAGCTGACCCAATAGAAAGTTGTGCCAAGAAAGATGTTAGGTTATCCACTTCCCTGTTGGGTGCACAATCAATTAACAATTCCATTCCTTCCCATGTCTGGTGCAACTGCATAGCCATCATCTTTTTCCTGCTAAGTGCATCAGCTACAACATTAGCCTTCCCTGGATGGTAGTTCAGGCTAAAGTCATAGTCCTTCATGTACTCCACCCATCTTCTCTGCCTCAGGTTCAAGTCCTTCTGAGTGAATATGTACTTCAAGCTCTTGTGATCTGTGAACATCTCAAAAATCTCACCATACAGGTAATGCCTCCATACCTTTAAGGCATGAACCATAGCTGCCATCTCTAAATCATGCACAGGGTAATTCTTCTCATGAGGCTTCAGTTGCCTGGAAGCATAGGCAACAACTCTACCATGCTGCATAAGCACACAGCCCAAACCGACCCTAGAAGCGTCAGTGTAGACCACAAAACCTCCTGAACCAGAAGGTAGCACAAGAACAGGTGCCGTGGTCAACTTCTCCTTTAAGCACTGGAAGCTCTCATCACACTTCTCTGCCCATTTAAATCCTCCTTTCTTGGTCAGAGCAGTCAATGGGGCTGATATGGAAGCAAACCCCTCAATGAACCTGCGGTAATATCCTGCCAAACCAAGGAAACTCCTCACCTCAGTGGGGTTGGTAGGCCGTTCCCAGTTCTGTACTGCCTCCACCTTGCTTGGATCAACCTGCACACCTGCCTCAGAGATAATATGACCCAAGAAGTTAACACTCTTGAGCCAAAAGGCACACTTACTGAACTTGGCATAGAGCTGGTGCTCCCTCAAAGTCTGCAAAACAATCCTCAAATGTTGACAGTGTTCATCATCACTAGCAGAATAGATCAGAATATCATCAATAAAAACAACCACAAACTGATCCAAGTATTCTCTGAAAATCTGGTTCATCAGACCCATGAATGCTGCAGGTGCATTGGTAAGGCCAAAAGGCATCACCAGAAACTCATAATGGCCATACCGGGTCCTGAATGCTGACTTGGGAATGTCCTCCTTCTTGATACCAAGCTGTCACGACCCGGATTTTTAACATGCACAGCGGAAGATAATCCGGCGACGTAACGGGAAAGGATATCGGTCTGGAGCCAAATAAGACTAAAATCTCAATCCAAATAAATAATTCCAAACTTTACAACATATTAACACCATAAATAAACACCTATCTAGACAATTCAAATACCGACATTGAATGATACTCCACTAGCTCCTCGAATTCCAAAACACCACTACGCTTCTGCTGCGCTAAACCTGCACTCCTGAAAATATTAACAACGGAAGGGGTGAGTCACAATGTACCAGTAGGTCCTACACCCGAACTACCCCATTATAATAACAATTCTAGTGGTATACTATACATATTAAGCCTAAAAATCAGATTTAATACATAGGATTAAGCTAATTATATATCTTTAATTAATTGATTAAAGAATCAATCAACTACCCCACATGATAACTATACTCTAAATGCATTAGACCAACATAACCTACATATTAAACCACTATAGGTATGCCCAGAACACATAGACCTGACATAAAACCAATGACACATCTATAACATACCATCTATGCCAATCTACACAACTAGACACCTGTCTGAGTAAATAACATGCTCCGTCAGATAAATGCAGTCACATCACAAAACTAGCACCGTATTTACCATATAGTAGGAAGTAACATATAGTAACTAAATCCCATAGTACCCCTAGGCAGGGGAGTACTTAGGATGAACCGCGGTATCTGGGATCGAAGGATGCTCCAGATTCAACTAATCTCCGCTGCCCACGGGCCACTAATTTAGTCTGGTGAAGTACATACAACCACAATGCAGCTCACTGCACTAACCACATTCCACACCATGCAAGCATATAATTAACTCAGACAGTAACATGAACATTTAATTGGCAATCAAACATGAAATACATAGATGAACACACATGGTTCTATGCACCACATATTTGCATACCATACCACAATCTAGCATAAACTGATGCATATAAATAAGATCATGCAATATACAACCTAACCATGACAATTACATGCTTAAACAGAACTACCTATCACATAAAAGAAAATAACTAAATTCTAACAACATAAGCCTAAACCTTACATCGGCTTATTTAACAAATCGGGGTGTATGTATTTAAGGTTCACCGCGATGCAAACAATGTTAAACTAGCTAAAGTAGACATATACAGCCTATCCTGCTGTCTAACATACATGGATATTCAAATTAATCTAAACATGCATGGATTAAACAAATTAATCTAAGTCTATCTAAATATGCAAATAAATAAAAAACAACCCATTATTTCTAACCTATCAATCATGATGATCTAAACATAATTTTTACAATTTAAATAAATATATATAGTGCTAAGGATAGCCGAGACGCCTACCTTGACGGCAACGGCGAACGGCGCACGGAAATCTAAGGAGATTGAATTTGGCGACGAGACTGCCGCAGTTGCGTCGGCGTCGAAAAACTGAGTCGGGTAGGTGGTTTCAAAAACTGCTGGAAGAAGGAAAATAATAACCTAAGGGACTTGATAGAAAATAATAGGAAGAAGAGGATAGGAGAGAGGAGAGAGAGAAGAGTACCGCGGAGGGGAAAGGGGGCCGGCGCACGGGCGCACGGCGGAGGCGCTGCGCGGCGATGGCGCAGGCGGCGCAAGGGTCCGCGCAGGGCGGCGGCTGGCGTGGCGGACACGCGGCGACGGCGGCGAGCGCGGTGACGGCGTGCGACCGCGCGGGCACGTTCGCCGGGGTACGAGGATGACGAGGCGAGGCGGCGCCGGGCGGCGGGGTGACGCGGCTGCGTCCAACGGGCGGCGGGCGGCCGCAGTGGCGGCTGCTGCTCGTACGAGGTACGAGGTCGACGGCTGCGGCGGCAGCCGCGGCGCGCGCGGGCGGGCGCGAGGTGGCGGCGGCGCTCGTACGAGGTGGCGGCGAGTGGGCGGCGTCTCGCGCCGACAGGCCACGCGGCAGCGCGCGGCGGGCGCACGGCGGAGGAAGAAGGAGGGGAGGCTCGCGCGCGGCGTCACCCGCGAGACGGCGCAGCGAGGAGGGGAAAAGGGGGAAAAAAAATAGGGTTTCACCGGGGGAGAAAAAAGGGGCGCCGGGAGGGTTTCTCACGGGGGAGAAAAGAGGGGATTAAATGGGGGTGAGGGCCAGATAAAAAATAATAATATTAAATATTTATTAATCAATTTTTTTTTTTAAATACGCAACGTTACAAACATGGTGCTCTCTCTCTCTCTGTTGAGTCTGGTGAAGCACCGGCGGCAGGAGTTGGAGAAGCTTTTTCCCCCTTTGGCGGCATGTTTCCCCCCTCTCACAGTCTCTCTCCCATGCCCTCTTCCCCGTACGTTCTCTATTCTACGTAGACCTTTTGCCCTCTTTTCCCTCTTTTTGCTCAGACGTTGGCAGCAGGAACTCCAAGCAAATCCCCCCCTCCCTACGGTAATCTCTCTCTCATATGCCCCTCTGTCCCACTCCTCTCTCGCATCTCTCTCTCTCTCTTCTTCCTCACCATTGTCTCTCTCCTCTTCCTATACGTCCGAAGACTTTTCTCTCTTCCATTTATTTATTTATTTTCTTATTCTTTCTTCTTCCATCTTCTAGACGTTCTCATTTTCTTCCTGTAATGTTTCTGGTTGTTGTAGAAAAATAAAAGAGGAGAGGAGATGCAGAAGAGAAGCAAATCAGTCTGAAAAATTTGTTGGATTAATTTGGAATTATTTGGAGTAGGATTCTTATCTCTCATTTATTGGGTTATTGCTTTAAAATTAGTTATTTTAAGTAAATGCATGATTAATTAACATTTTGATGATAAATTAAGTATCTTGGCATAGTTAATTTGATTTAGCAAATCTGTGTAATTGTTTCAAATTAAATCTGGTTGTCGTGATTACAACATGATTTTAGTGAAATATGATTATTCACAAGAAGATTTTGTTATGTTATGAAATAATTTTATTTTATTTTTATTTGATTAAACACTGATTTGTTCATTCCATATAAGAAAATTTTGATTCATTTCGGTTAGTTATGGTTGTTTAGCAACTTGGTTTGTTGATTAATGATTTAATTATAGATTGTACGTTCTGTCTATATTATTTGTAATATGATTTAGATTATGTTATGATTTATTTTGAGTATGATTATATTGCAACTTTAGATTAGAATTATTATGTTTGGTTCAATTTGATTGATTATGCGGTAAATATGAATTTATATATGAATTTTTATGTAGGTTGCATCATTTAAGCATGTATGGAATTATTTGAGTATGACTCTAATATGAAATTTAGTTTTGGATACTTATGAAATTATTTGATTATGATTACGATATGAAATCTGATTTCTGAATATATGATATATGTTTAATGTGAAATATATGCACCTGAATTTGAATCTGAATCCGAATATGAATATGAATCTGAATATGCATCTGAATCTGAATTTGAACTTCGCCAATATATATATGAACACCGAGGGCAACGAGGGCAACGGGATTTTAGATATGTTCTGAACCTGGTGCATCCGTCGATCCCAGGTACCGCGGTTGATCGCCTTGTACGTCATTGCCTAGACGTACTTGGTGTTAGTTAGCTACACTGTACATTCTACTATATGGTAATTCTCTGGCTGAAGTATCTGTTCTGAAAAGTGGAAAGATGAAATGCATTGCATATAGAAATTTCTCTACTTAAGTGCACGTGAATACAATTTAAGTGAAATATGCATTGCATATAGAAATTTTTCCCGTTACGTCGGCGAGCGTTTCCGCCTCTGGCCTGGGGCGTGACATGCACCCCCACCATCATCTTTCTAGGACTGAATTTGGATCTAATACTTTCAGGGATATATGCAGGTAATAGGCTTATTTGTTTTAATAATTAGAAGATATTTAGGTTTAAGTGATCACGGGAAAAGAGAGAGAATATATGACGTATGATTTTGAAACTCTCATTTCGAGAGTATTTATGGATATAACAAAACTATAACAAAATCACCCCTAAACTAAGTATTTTGGATTTCCTCAACATAATTTTATGAATAAACCTTTCCTTCTTGCTTTTGACGCCGCTTCCACTGCGTGACACCCGCTGTACTCAGCAATACAGCTAGGGGTGTTCATGGTTTAATTTGGTTTAGTTTCTTAGTATTTTTTTCTCAAACCAAACCAAACCAAATTATCTCTCAAACCAAACCAAACCAAATCAAATTAATTCGGTTTGGTTTGGTTTGGTTTGGTTCGGTTCAAACCATAATTTATTAAGGTAGAGTAAATATGTCAATATATAATTTCATTTTGTTTGTTTTAAATCATATTCTATTAAATTTTGGTGTATTTGTTTATACATTTTATTAATTTGTCTTAAAAACTCTTAAAACAAATTTATTTTTACAAGAAAAGGCACATAAACATTGTATTATATATAACTTAAAATAAAATTTTTAATTTAATTCGGGTTATTCGGTTTAGCAGTTTGGTTTGGTTTGAAGGGTTCTATGAACCAAACCAAACCGATCGATAGCTCAAACCAAACCGAACCGAACCAAACTTCTGGTTTGGTTTGGTTTTTCGGGTTGAACCAAATAGTGAACAGCCCTAAATACAGCTGCCACATCTTATAGAGACTCTCGTTTGACTAAATTAAAGTTAAATTAAATGTGTAGTTTAATTAACTAGTTAAATAATATTCCTTAAAACACCGATAACGTATTCCCTCTCTTTCTCATATCTCTTCTAAAACAAAATTTCCACCGTGGAATTTGATCACATCTAGCGCTAGCTATAATTTCCGACTGAAATTAGGAGATCCAATTACAACTTTCGATATATAGATATCCTGATTAAGTAGGCTACTTAAGGCCCTATTTGGTAACTTTATTAAATATTTCTATTTTTATCGATTTTAAAATTAGCATTGATAATAATCACCGGGTGGTGTTTATCTGATAATATTAATTTTGAAATGTATAGTTTAAATAAATTATGTTACCTGGTACAAATGTGAATTTGTAGCGATTTTGACGTTGATATTTCAATTTCTAAAAAAAATCAATGTAATATTAGTGTAGTATTATTTTGATACTATAACCAAACATGTTATAAAAACATGATATGTATCAATTTTAATACTCATACTTTATCAGATTTTGATACTCTAACAAAATAACAATACAAATGTCTCTATCATTATTAATTTTTAAATTTATTTTTAATATCAATTTTAAAATTTATAATACAGATAAGACATGATACAAGTGTCAATTATCTAGCTTCTAAAAATATTCATATCAAAATTTATATATTATCATTTTTATACTCCAATCAACACTCTATCAACATAAGAGTATCAGATATTTTTATCATTGTCAATTTTAAAACTGATGCTAATATTAATTATTCAGAAGTGTTTAACTACTAATATTAATTTTAAATTTACAGAATAAACAAAATAATGTGGTGTAAGTGTCAAATTTAATTATATCAATTTTGATATCAATTTCTTAAATTCTGAAAATATCAATATCAAAATTGATATAATATTATTTTATATACTGGATATAAATTTGATATAAATTTGATAAATTTATTCCATCAAATTAATCCCAAGGATGGATCAATGCTTCCGCTCTCGTTCTGGATAATCCCAAGGATTTGATAAATTATTCCATCAAACTATCTCAAATTTTAAAATATAAAATAAAATATTTCATTTTTTTGGATTTGGATATTGTCAACAGCTCTTCACGTTATTTTAATTTTAACTAATATTGATGACCACAAAAAATGCATCTAGAAACTTCCTCCGTCAAAACACGGGAAAATGAGGTGCGCTGCCTACGTCGGCACCTACTGACCAACGGCGACGTGCCGTAGGCGCTGAGGTCACTCAGTTCCAGGGTGCCTTTTAAGCAGGGCAGGGATCGAGGAGGGGGGAATTAAGAAGAATCGGAGATGGCGGCGATGGAATCGTGGACACTTCTCCTCTCTTCTCTCTCCATCGCCCTCCTCCTCTACCTTCTCCTACGCCGCGGGCGACGCTCCGAAGGCCTCCCACCCGGTCCCCCCGCGTTCCCCCTCGTCGGGAATCTCTTCTGGCTCCGTCGCTCCTTCGCCGACTTCGAGGATGTCCTCCGCAGCTTCCGCCTCCGCTACGGCCCGCTCGTCACCGTCTGCACCGGTTCCCGCCGCACCATCTACGTCTGCGATCGTGCTCTCGCCCACCAGATGTTGGTCCAGCAGGGCGCCGCCTTCGCCGACCGACCGCGATCCCAGTTCACCAGCTACCTGCGCGGGGTCACGCGGTACAACATCAACGCCTCAACCTATGGCCCCTTGTGGCGCGCCCTTCGCCGGAATCTCACATCGGAGATCCTTCACCCCTCGCGGGTGAAGCACTTCGGCGAGGGCCGGGGGAGGGGGCTGGAAATCCTTCTTGATGCGCTACGAGGTAAGGCTCGGAAAGGGGATCCGGTGACGGTGGTGGAAAGCTTTCAGTTCGCCATGTTCTCTTTGCTCGTGTTCATGTGCTTTGGCGAGATGCTGGGAGAGAAGGGCGTGCGGGAGATCGAAAAGGTGCAGCGCGATTTACTCCTCTACGCCTCCAAGTTAGGGGTGGTCGCCTCCTTACCCGGGATCGTCGCGAAGCACCTGTACCGCAACAGGTGGAAGACGGCGATCGGGATGTTCCAGAAGCAGCAAGACGTCTTCCTCCCGCTGATCCGAGCCCGTCGTGAGCTCCGGGATCGCGAAGGGGAGAATGAAGGGGAGAATACCTTCCAGCAGTCATACGTGGATTCTCTGATCCGCCTGGAAGTCCCCGATGGTGGTGAGCATCGCAAACTGACTGACGAGGAAATAGTTAGCCTCTGCTCCGAGTTCCTCAACGCCGGCACGGACACGACTTCCACCGCACTGCAGTGGATCATGGCCAACCTGGTGAAGCACCAGGGCGTACAGGCGAAGCTCTTCGAGGAGATCGCGAGCGTGGTCGAGGATGGCGAGAAGGTGGACGAGAAGGACCTGGCCAGGATGCCTTATCTCAGGGCGGTCGTCATGGAGGGCCTGCGGCGACATCCGCCGGGGCATCTTGTCCTGCCGCACGCAGCAAGGAAGGACGAGTCCGTGGAGGGGTACGTCGTACCGCGGAGCGCGTCCATCAACTTCGCGGTAGCGGAGATCAACTGGGACGCGAAGGTGTGGCCGGAGCCGATGGAGTTTCGGCCGGAGAGGTTTCTGGCGGGCGGGGAGGGGAAGATCGCGGACATCACGGGGAGCAGGGAGTTGAAGATGATGCCCTTCGGCGCTGGGAGGAGGATATGCCCAGGGCTGGGCTTGGCCCTGCTGCACCTCCAGTACTTCGTCGCCAACCTGGTGTGGGCGTTCGAGTGGAAGACCGTGGAGGGGGAAGACGGCGTCGACCTGTCGGAGAAGGTGGAGTTTACCGTCGTCATGAAGCATCCGTTGAGGGCCCGCATCTTCCCACGCCTGCCATCTGTTTGATGGATTGACTCCCGGGTATATATCCTTCGCCTTCTTGCAGTTCGGTTTTTTTTTCTTCGTCTTGTGCGAGAATGACTGAAGTAAAATAATACTTGTCTTATCACATGTAACATGAATATTTTATAGTGATAGGCCAGATACATACATCGGTGGCGACAAACATAGATCTATCTGAGCATGCGGCTCGATTTATTATGTTACGTTTTCTTACTTTTTATTTATTTTCGTAGCCACAAATCTATTTGCGAGGCTGATAGCTAGTGTGAACATTATCCACACTTAGACGATGGGATCATCGGATCTCTCGACAAATGTTAAATCTTTTTACTTCTCGACCATCAATACATTCCGCCGTACGCTGATCGTCTTACTGATGTGGCATTATTGAGTGTTATAGTGAAAATGTCGCGCTTTCTCTTTACGTGTTATCAAGTCTTTCTTAGATCCGTGCTCACGTGTCTTAACTTTTCTTTTTGTTTTAGTGTTAAGAGTTGTACCTTTGATTTATCATTGTGGAGTAAAGAGTTCTTTTTAACATACGGATATATTTTTTTTTTCTTGCCCAGTTGTATTGGTGGGCACCATGGTAAATGCCCTCTGATAGGGCATGCCGGGTGGGAGCTGCTGCACAGGTGGGCGGTGGTGTCCCACTCTGTCAAGAGCCAAAGAACCGATAAGGATACATCACACCACTCCGATAGGGCGGAGCTCCCTAGCCTTTGGAACCTCGAGCCCCTCCGACTGCCCCCTTCGGATTCCCCTGCCGACCGCTTCGATGCCTCTCCTTCGTCTCCACCTCCGGTAGACCCCCCCTCCTCTACCTGGGTCCCCCTCACCCTTGTAGGCCGCTCCGTCCCCTAGCCCACTTCCGCAGTCGTCGTTTGGAAGCTTTTGTGGAGGGGTTTGTTTTTGTTATTTTGAAATCGTTTTCAGGTCATAGAGAGAGGACTGTTTCTCTCTCCCACGTTCTGTTTCTAACATTTTACCTGAATGTGATTTTAGATTTTGTCTCTCTTTTTGCATTGAAATTATGAAATTCGATTTGTCCATGTTTGTTCGGTGTCTTTTTATTCTTGTCACCGTCTGTTGTCGTATAATTGAGTTTTGACTTGCTATCTCTTCTTGTTAGTTTTATAGTCTTTTTTTTTGAATCACATTGTTAGTTTTATAGTCGTTACCTTTATTTTGAGAGTGTTAGTCCGAATAATATTCACAGATATGATTATCCAATCTTGTAACCACTATCAAATTTCTTTGATGAAATCTTTAACTATGTTATTTGACTTTTTATATATTCTTCCGCACTGATTGATTTGTGACTATGTTTTTGGTTTTTGAAAATTTTTTCTATGTTTTGTCTGATTGGGTGTCTTTTCTGTTTTTAGGTTTGGTTTCGTTGTATTATCTCACACGGACTCCTTCGTTACGAGTGGAATGAATGTGTTTCCCTTAAAAAATACTATTTTTTAAATGTCTTAATAATGTATGATCGATTCCGATGCAAGCGATTGTAGTAATAAAACTGCAAGGTCTTGATGACGGCGGTATAATATGTTTTTCCTTGGCAACCAGAATATAAGATCGAACATCGGATCTTACTACGTTCACGGAGATGTAAAATCAGATCAATCAAATTTGCTTGATTTCACCAAAAAGGGGTTAGTTAACGCCGTGTTTGATAACATTATTAGGTTCCTCTATCATTATCAATTTTTAAATTAATATTGATAAGAATTATTAAGAAGTGCTCGGTAAAATGTATCGGTTTTAAAATTTATAGTGCAAACAAAGTATATTATGTAATACAAGTGTCGACTTGTATTATTATTTTTGATATTGATACTTCAACATCCAGAAATATCAATATCAATATTGATATAGTATCGAAAATGAAACTCTAACCAAATTATTGCATTTCTATGGAGCACTATAATCATCACGAGGTATTTGACCACCGATATTGCAAGTCTTACTCTCGGATAACCACACCGTTTGATAAAACTTTTAACATGTAATTATGTCATATGGTTCAGACCGTTTTTAAGAATTAATAATCATATGTATATCACATTAAATATAAGATAAGATTATCCTTTAAACATAAACTAACTCAAATCAGACACGACGTAGACAAGGATAGTCATAAAAAGTGTCACATCTTGGTTCGGTCGTCTTAGCCTGCCGCCTTGCAAGCGGGGAGCCTGAGTCCATTTCCGTTTGGGCTTCTGCGCCGACGTCGTGGACAAGGTGTTCATCTATCCCTTGGACTTGGACGGAACGCAACATTGGGTGGGGGTAGAAACTGGAAAGCTTGTGATAGCTGTTCGTTTCATCTATACTTCCAGTTGGACAGTCGCAAGCATGTGATGATACCTTCATATACATATATATATATATATGAAGGTGATAGAAAGAGACGAATAGCAAAGGAAGCTTGCTAAAAAAAATTTTGGTTTTGTGGTGTATAGATAGTGCAGTCTCTACACACCTGGGCACATTGAAGTTTACCTTTCAATTTATAATAAGAACTTTATGAGTGATGGATACTTTTGTTTAAAGTCGATTGTTGCATTCCCAGTTAGTTAGTATAGTGACAATTAATATGATAACGGTGACCCAAATTTAATGTGATTTTTAAAATATATATATCTAGTGTCTCCGCAAAATGTGTAGCTGAAAAACTTTTGTCGGACGATGGTTTGATTAAAGTTCTCATGCATAACTGGTAGATAGTTTTGAGCTTGTGACAGCTACAAATTTGAAGGTGTGATACAAGGGAGAGAATAAGAAATGGAGGAAGCTTGTCAGAAGACCTTTAAATTTGAAGAAACTTTTTTATGTAAAATTCATCATTATACAATTTCTATTCTTATTTTGAATCCTGCTCAATTTATTGACCATGTGTATCATCGATCTATACGTATACATATATATTAATGTCGTCTCAAATTTAGTATGATTTTTTTAAAAAAAAAACATTTAGTAAGACTGTATTCTTTCTTAGAGGTTATCGACAAGTTATTTCCTATATGCTGACCATTAAATCGTGCAACATTGATCCAAAAGATATATTACTCTGGTAAGATTTTTAAAATGTCAGGTAAAAATGAATTCCTTTTGGAGGCTACAAGTCACCATCCGATCAGACACGCACCCCACCCCCATGTTAATTACATCCAAAGGTTACATCAAAAAAAAATATTCAAAATATAATTCATCATTTGATTATCTACAGTTCACTTTTCTTAAACTACAGCTTATTATTTGGTCATGTATATCATCCTTTAAAGATATTTTTATTTTTTGAGCCATTTAAAAAAATCATGTCTAACCGACCTCTAATCCAGATATCCATAGAATTAATTTAGTTGATTGTATATCTTGATTAACCTCTTTAAGCACATCTCTTACATCTTAAGAAACCTCTTAAAAATAATCGTATGGTTAACTTTTCATTTTTCCGGATGTAATCTCCTTGTTGAAGTTAAAATTAATATACATAATATGTTATTGATTAAATATATAATTTCTTAAAATTAAATTTAATCATCTACATAATTTAACTAATTTTTCATAACAAATCAAGATGTTAGACATAGAATCAAGAACTCAAAATTTTAAATTAAGACAGAACAAAAATCACCTCTGAGATCAGTGCCCCTTTTAACCAGGGGTAGTCTGATAGTCTCTGTTGGCTTCAATCTTAAAAATAAAACCAGCTGCAGCTTGGTCGAATTCGATTTAGTGTTAAATAAATTTTTGAATTGAATGGCTCGAATTTGATCAACTGATTGTGTCAGATTTTAGCTTGATGATAATATTGGTTTATTTTACCTAAAAATAAATAAATATTTTAATATATTGTAATTTAAATCGAACTGAATGAAATCATGTATAAATATATATACTACACCTTGATAAAATATGCTTTAAATAAAATCAAGCAAAAATAATTTAGTTTGATCTGATTTTGAAAAAAAATATATCGAATTCTCAAAATCACACGAACGCAGAACACGGCTACCCACCCAGCCATCCGATACCCGGATGGATTCCTTCCTTGTCGGATACAGCGCAAGCGGAGCGCCCGGAATCCGGACGACTCCCGGAACTCCAGTCCCGGATTTGGAAATCCGCGGAAAACGGAAACCCACCCGCACGTGCGCTCTGTCTGTCTTCTTCTTATGTTATCTGTATTCATCTAAAAAATTGGAAACGAGCCGATCCAAACTAATAAAGATTCGACTCGACTATTTCCTGTTTTCAAAAAAAAAAAAGAGAGAGAGACTCGACTATTTTTATATATTTAATAAACAAAAAAACTTCCCCTCGTTTATCTGACAATCTAATCCCGTGGTTATCGTATCAAAAGCAATGGAGTTATCCAGTAATTATCGTTATCAACACCCGATCCGGGGGTTCATTCATGCCATCAGAGCCCTTCTTCGTAAACGGGCTCCGGCTCGGCGCGCTCAAAGCTGTCTCCTTTCCCAGGTTTTATAGAGGGAGAGAGTCGGAGAGAAAGAGGAAGAGGGCGCCGAGGAAGGGGTGATCGATCAGGCGATGGGAGGGGAGGAGGGAAGAAGTGGGGAGAAGGGGGGCGTGAGGATCTTTGGAGTGACGATGGGCGGGGGAGGGGTGGCGGAGGCCGCGGAAGGTCGCGTGGGATGCCCCGACGTGGGGGCGGAGGTGATGAAGAAGAGCAAGAGCATGGGCGATCTGCCATCGGCCGTGGCTGCCGGCGTCGCCTCGGATAAAGGGGCCCTCGAGCGAGGTTACGTGTCCGATGAAGGCTTACGCACCCACAAGACCGGGAGGCGGCGGAGAAAGGCGGAGGCGGGTGCGCAGGAGAGAAAGAATGGGTGTGGTCCCTGTTGCCCCCTTTCCTCCAGAATTGTGTCCTTACTTTGCGATGTATTTCACGTTAGGGATTGATGATTGGGCGTCGCCTCTCATGGATTCTGACATTGTGTTTAATTTCTTTCCGATGGATTTCTTAATTGATTGGTCTTAAATTTCGTGGAGATCTAGATGTTGTCTTCCGAAGTTGTGCATTGCTCGTGGTTTTTGTTGACATTTAAGTGATTTCCCACTTTCTCGCTTAATTTTGCCTTCTCGTTGTCCTCCGTTTAGCCTGTTATAGAATGTGGCCGTGGTGGCGTTCACAGTCATATTCTGGGAACTAAAAGTTCCGTGATTTTTGAGGGAAAAAAGAGATCTACACTGATTTTATGTACATAAAAGAGTAAAGGATTAGGGGAAAATTAATGCAGCTATCGGTGGCCAACGTATCTGGCAACTTGGATCGTTTCTAGTTTGTCCTCTTTTTCCTTGCACCGAGGGGCAATTCTCTATCTTTTCTACAAGGGTTCCACGCCACTATATTTGGTTAGCTTGTCGATTATTTGCCCCACGTTACAATGTTATGGTCTTTGCCATGTTTTATCAATCAAACATAGAATTATAAAAGTTACCGATGAGAACAAGAGGAAATGGTGTTGTTTCCAATCTTTATCTTGTTCGATCTGTGAAATGTAATATCAAGACGGTATCTTCTGTTTATCAGACTTGCATTTGCTAAATCTCCCAGTTCTAGTAACAAACATTTTACATCTTTTACTTCTGTTATTCTCTGTGATTCTGTTGTTATGGCCGAGACATGAAAATAAATGTGTCAAATGAATCCAATGTTGTTTTTGTGTTGTTCCTAAGCAGCAAAGTTTTAGGTTTTTGGTTATCCTTAAAAAGATTGTTCTAACTATTCTCAAGGGTCGCAACTCACAAGCAAAATACCGCTTCGTTTTCCCAGCATTAACATGGATTATATTGCTTCTACCATTCTTGAGCTGAAGATTAGGTGGATATCCAATACAACATTGTTTGCCATGTTTATTCATATTCTATTTCATGCCACAATAATCAGTCCATGTAAGTGGAAAACCAATATGATCTGATATAATGGATATTGTTACTGCCTAGTCATTTTCTTGATTCCGAAAGCCTAACTCCTAGATGATTATTTCACCTTCCAGGGACACCTTGGTCAAAGGAGGAGCATAGGACATTTCTAGAAGGGTTGGACAAGCTTGGGAAAGGTGATTGGAGGGGAATTTCCAGGAATTTTGTTCTCACAAGAACCCCAACACAAGTTGCAAGCCATGCCCAGAAATATTTTATTCGACAGAATATTCCCAGCAGCAGGAAGCGGCGTTCTAGCCTTTTTGATGTAGCTATACATGATCCAGTATGTTGCATTTCCATTTTTAATTGATCAATGACCTAATTATTTATTCTGTCTTGATGTTATATCTTATATTTGTTTCCTAATTCAGGCATCAACATCAAAAACACTTGCCATTGCATCCGAGGATGAAACTCAGAAGGGGTGTGTGGATATGACTCTTCAATCCTGCAAAAATATAAAGGTCAAAATATAAAACCATGCACCTAAGTGTTTACAGGAAGATAATTTTAACATGTATTTTTACTCTGAGAAGTTACTTGATACATGACCACAAACAAGGAAAGATTGTTCTGAAGTATGTTAACCTTTTATCTTCTTGAATGTTGGTGGTGTGTGTACAATTGTACACAGGTAGGGGCAGCAGAAGTAAATTTCAAAGCAACGGTGCCTCCAGGCGTTGAAGGACCTTCATATTCATGCTTTGAGACAAACGGGCCTGATCCTTATGAACCTAAAAGTTTCCAAGGCAAGGTAAAATGTTTTCTATAATACCCATGGATTCCATTTTCTTTTTAATCTTACATGTGTTATTATAGAACTGTTGTTATTCTGTGATTTATTATTTGAACTTTAAACAGGAAGGTGTATCCGAGTTGATGGAAGAAAAGCTGATGCTTGTTGCTCCCACAGTGATTGATGCCTCTCAATTTGTAGACTCTCACAAGATGCATGTTAACCCACCCACAGATTCTCTGGAATTTAATTTGCTACCGTGCCATCCAGCACTGGCAAACACACTTCATCAAGTAGCGGGGAGCAGTGATTTGAATCTCAGCATTGGCCCTCCAAAACTTTACAGTTTAAATGAAGCACCAACATGCGATGGCATTGGTGCAATAAGAGTTGTGTAAGTCTGATTATCTTGTCGCCCTACACTGCATCATACTGAGTTTGTGGGCAAATATATGTTTGAGTAAGAAGAAATAATAGTTATGGATGTTTCTCAGGTTCTAGACTTCATTTCTGTTTTCTGTTCCTGTTTCAGTTCTATATATGATTCTTTATCCCCTCCTCAATTTCAAGTACAAGGGAACTATTCGTACATCTGGTTCTCAGTCTCACACCGGCTGGTTGAAATGAAACGTGTTCCCAAGTAAAAGAGTTTTTCATCTACTAGCAGAGAATCCTTTCAACCGTACTCCATGTTTCATCGTATCACAAGGTATATTGTGTTTCCCCTATATGTTGTGGTCATGAGCTCTTCTATACTCATAAGTTTTAATCAACCGGTTGGTTTGGCTGGCACAGGGAAGATGTAGCAGGCCAGGCATAAAACATGTTAACTTAAGACTTCAGAGTCAACTAGGGATGGCTGGCTAGGTAAGATCTCACCATATTCTTACAAGATAGGGATCTGGGGGCAGCAACGACTGGGAGGCAGGTGGAGTGTGGCGGCACAGAGTGAGGCTGGTTCACACTGTCTTCCTTGCTCTATTGGGCGGGGAAGGAGCGTCTATTCCGGATTCTCGAACCCGAGATCTGGTGCTACCAGATCTCAAGATCCTCAATGGTACCATGCCTTAAGATCTGCAAATTTTATGTTGGTTCTCAACTGTCTGCAAACCCGGACAGGCAAGACCTTTCTTCCCTGCCCCGGTGCCAGACAAGGATGGCACGCCACTGCCCTCGTGGCAGTTCCGGTGCCTCCACCTTTGGTCTCAGACCCCTTGGCAACCTGAGACCAAAACTCTTGTGAGATCTGGCCGAGATGACAAATCATTGATGGGCGGTCATGTATTCACAGATGTGAGTTGTCTTAGTGGGTGGGGTCTCACTCTGAAACAGAGTTACTCTGTTGGTATTCGGAGTGCCCAAGATCCTTCTGAAATAGCACCTGGTTAAGGAGATTGGATCACCTCAGACAGGTGGAGGGAGACGCCGCAATTTCCAGTCGGAAGAAGGCCATGGCGCCTCACTTACATCTCCCCTCATGATGATGCGTTTGATTTTTCCAAAAAAAACAGAAAGAAAGAAAAGAGTGCCATGGCCTTCTCCGATTCCTCGGATTGGAGATTGCCGCGTCTCCCTCCTTCGCCTATCCCAGGTAATCAGATCTGCTAGTCATGGGTTCATTTGTTAGCCATGAAACTTGCCGCGCGTAGTAGCTTTTCATGAAAATGTCCCATGGGAGGCGGCGGATGCCGTATTTCAGGTAACAGGTAGGTCTATAAGATCTTTTTTTTTTTTGGTAACAAGTCTATGAGAATTTAGTCTTATAAACAAACACATACGTGAATGCTTATTGGAAAGTTTTACATATTTATTTGAAAATAAAAATTACATTTTATGTTTCATAGAATTGTATATGCTTTTATATTGATATACTGTTTGTATGCTTTACTTTTGCAAGCCATCAAATGAATTGAAAACAATATTGTTAACAAGTAATTCAATCCCACGCTCCACTTCTCCAAAATGATATTATTTTACAACTCAGTAGGAGATAATTTTTTGGAGAATGTTAAAAAAAATATTCATCCCCTCACCATTCCTCTGGCCTGCTCGTTGGTCTGAACAAGGTTTTGTCCAAGAAGCATGCGAAAGCCACACAGCCACGGTGCCGGTTTGGAACTGAATTATCTTACCGGAATAAGGGGGGCTACACCCCCTTAATCTAGTGAAGTGAAATGACGGGTGTGTATAATTTATTGTATCATATGTTATATAATTATTTTTAAAAGTATGTTATGTACTACGTAAATTGTTATGATAGAATATAGATATAATCTTTATATATCATAGGTCGAATTAAACTTATTATGTGTCAATATTACATATTATAACATCGAATTTATGTATTTGCATTCACCATTTTATATCAAGTCTTGTACTGTTACTATTATTTTATAATAGTATGCATTGCATAAAATTGTCGAGACAATATATTTAATGTTACACTTAATATCGTGATATACGTTACCTATTGTTTGTTTTCTGTGGTGCATATATATTGTCGGGTAACGTAGTTAATATTTTAATATTGTGTATACAAAATAAAAGTTGTTATATATCATTATTACACATTATATGTAAGGTCAAATTTATAGTCATATAACATGTTAAAAATTATATGAATTATTTTATATAAAAGGTATTGATATTGATAAATCAATATTCAAGCGAACGATCTCAATATGAAATATACTTAACTTTGTCTCTACTAAATGTGTAGTAGAAAAATAACACAGGTCGAGAAAGGAAGGCAGTTTATCCTAATTTGAATTTAAGCAAGGAACATATATAAGTCAAGAAAGGGACCTTCTTGCATGTTTAATTAGAATTCATTGCTGTATTATTTCTATTATTTTGAATCCCATTTCATGGACAAGTAGACTACTAATCTGTTTATCATCGATCTAAAGATGTATGCATGCAGTAGTGGTATCTCAAATTCAATATAAATTTAAATATGCCTAGCTAGTATAAGAATGAATTCTATCTTTGAGATTAAAGATAAGCCACCCACACTTATCAAAAAAGATAGGCACCACCACTACATGACACGTCCCAAGGGGGCCGTACGTAGATGGTCTTAAAATTCGTCACGTTCAAAATGTGTACACACACATATATAAATATATATGCTTGTTGCAGTGTCGTCTTATATAATGATAAACCCAATGAGACAATACAATTATCTTCGTCACCACTAATCTGGCAGCTTATAATGATGAACTTAATGAAACAATATAATTATCTCGGTCACCGCTAATATGGACTAAAGAAATATCGAGAGTTTTGGCATGTTTGGTTAAAATATCAGATATAATATTATATTGATATTGATATTGATATTTTTAAAAGTTAGAGCATCAATATATATATATCAAAATCGATACAAGTCGATAATTATACTACCTAACATGTTTTGTTTATAACACAAATTTCAAAGCTTATACTATTAGTCAAATATCGACATCGATATAAAATTGATAGTGAAAAAGATGTTTAATAGTGTTATCAAACATGAATATCATTGGTACGATAATTGCAAGCTTCTGGAGTTAAAGAATATAGGTTCTTCCAGATACACGAAGGAGTTAGATATTTTATCACTAAGTTCATCTAGATATGTATCATCACTATCTGGATACATATGCAACGGATTTAGGTTCCGAACATTCGATGCAGATTCAAATAAATCAACTCAACTATGTGGTGTTCTTGTCAATGATCAACTCCAATCTGGTTGTGATGGTTATTATGGACGGATTTTAGATATACTTGAGATATCGTTCGAAAAGAATAGTCGTTTAATAGTTTTGAATGTGAATGGTGGGATGTGTATAACAAGGATCGAGGTTTTAAACTTAACGATTATGGTTTTATATCATTAAACACACAACGAAGATTAGGAACTGATGAACCGTTTGCACTTGCAAGTCAAGTGGAACAAGTATTTTACGTGGATGACAACTCCAATAAGGGTTGGGTTTTGCCCGTAAGATCTTTACCTCGTAACTACTATAACATTACCGAAAATGAGAGTGATGATGAATTAGAACCATATCAAGAAGAACTTGTGGACGTACCTATAACATTTGGTGTAACTGATGAAGAGGTACAACTCCAAACAACACATCCATTAGAAGTAGAAATTTGACAAACCCTATCTAAACAAAAAGTCCAAACACTTAATTCGAGGCCGATTTGGCCCATCCAACCCGGTGACGGGCTTGGATGGGGAAAATCGGCTTCCGGTTGGGGGAAAAAAATTCAAACACCCAATTCGAGGCCGATTTGGCCCATCCAACCCGGTGACGGGCTTGGATGGGGCAAATCGGCTTCCGGTTGGAAGAAAAAAATCCAAACACCCAATTCAAGGCCGATTTGGCCCATCCAACCGGTGACGGGCTTGGATGGGGCAAATCGGCTTCCAGTTGGGGGACAAATTCAAACACCCAATTCTAGGCCGATTTGGCCCATCCAACCGGTGACGGTCTTGGATGGGGAAAATCGGCTTCCGGTTGGGGGAAAAAAATTCAAACACCCAATTCGAGGCCGACTTGGCCCATCCAACCCGGTGACGGGCTTGGATGGGGCAAATCGGCTTCCGGTTGGAAGAAAAAATCCAAACACCCAATTCAAGGCCGATTTGGCCCATCCAACCGGTGACGGGCTTGGATGGGGCAAATCGGCTTCCAGTTGGGGGACAAATTCAAACACCCAATTCGAGGCCGATTTGGCCCATCCAACCGGTGACGGTCTTGGATGGGGCAAATCGGCTTCCGGTTGGGGGGGAAATTCAAACACTCAATTCGAGGCCGATTTGGCCCATCCAACCCGGTGACGGGCTTGGATGGGGCAAATCGGCTTCCGGTTGGGGGAAACAATCCAAACACTTAATTCGAGGCCGATTTGGCCCATCCAACCCGGTGACGGGCTTGGATGGGGCAAATCGGCTTCCGGTTGGGGGAAAATATCCAAACACCCAATTCGAGGCCGATTTGGCCCATCCAACCGGTGACGGGTTTGGATGGGGCAAATCGGCTTCCGGTTGGGGGGAAAAATCCAAACACCCAATTCGAGGCCGATTTGGCCCATCCAACCCGGTGACGGGCTTGGATGGGGCAAATCGGCTTCCGGTTGGGGGAAACAATCCAAACACTTAATTCGAGGCCGATTTGGCCCATCCAACCCGGTGACGGGCTTGGATGGGGCAAATCGGCTTCCGGTTGGGGGAAAAAATTCAAACACCCAATTCGAGGCCAATTTGGCCCATGCAACCGGTGACGGGCTTGGATGGGGCAAATCGGCTTCCGGTTGGGGGAAAAAATTCAAACAGAGGCTGATTTGCCCCATCCAAATCGATAGATGGTTTGGATGGAGCAAATTTGGTTCATATAGGGTGTTTTGGTTTTTTTACCCAATTGGATGCCGATTTGACCCATCCAAATCGGTGTCGGATTAGGGAAAAGAACACAAACACTCTTGATTCAGCTCAAATCATATCTCCTTATTATATGACAGATGAAGGGTTTCAGCAAGAGCCGTAGGACATCTCAGGGGGGTACACCATCGCAGGGTGGTGGACCACAGAGTCACTCAGGTCGATCTCATGCATCTAGAGATCGATCCCAGTCTACTCCTTCCAGCTCTAGAGGTGTTGCGACACAACGACCTTTAGAGGCACCCCGCGAGCATGTTCCTCCTCAGGCGACACCTTCGGATGGAGGTAGTCCATTTTCACACGCTTCAGGGTATATGTTTAAATATTTCTAATTATATCAATTGCTTAAGAATTACTTTGTCTCTTAACCAATTTTCTCGTTTCACATGTAAATAGCTACAGCTGCTCGTCGTGGGAGAGGTCCAGCTAAGGCGATGACTGTGCGAACTCTGGGACCCGACGAGTCATTTAATGTCGAGTTAGTTGGTGGTTCAGGTGTAGGATCTCATGGTCAGGAGTTCACATCCTATCTAGGGATATGTAACAGAGTACATTGCAATCTATGGGAACAAAATTACATGACTCTCCCACAGGAGAAGAAAGATGCAATTTTTCATGATCTCGAGGTAAACTTAATTTTTGTGCTTTTATTTATAATTTGTTGTCTTGATTCTCACCTTTTTTTTTCATGTAGCAACACTTTACCTTCGAACGGAGTGCATCTATAGATGCACATATTTTAAGACATATGGGTGAAATGCAAAGAAAGCAGAGGAGCCATTTAAATAGAAGGGTATGTTTTTAATTACAAGAAATGTAAATCTTCATATTCCTTATTAACAATCTTTGTATTCAGTATTTTGCAGGACGATCATTCGAGGAGGCTGTAGCCAATGTTCCTCGACAATGCAATGAGGAACAATGGCTACATATGTGCAATTTATGGGCTCGAGATGAAACAAGGGTAAAATAAATTTTATTTAAATGTTTTGGTTCATTTTAATAAAGTGAATGTTATTAACGAAGTCTTCTTGTATAAATTTATAGGCATTGAGTGAAAGAAATCAAGGGAATATGAGTAAGTTAACAATGCCATATAGAAGAGGAAGAACAAACATCCACGAGTTAGAGCGAGAGTTTGTAAGTATGAAAATTAAATATTTAATTGAATTCTTTAGTTTTCATGCAATTTTATATCTTATTGTTTCTGAATAGGTACAAAAAGAAGGACGTCGCCCTACTCGTCCCGAGGTTTTCCAGATGACTCAAACACATGAAGAGGAAGATGGAGCGGTCATCTGAGATAATGACCAGAGTCGTCAAATGATGGTATACACCGATACCAATTTGATTTATCAAATTTTTTGCATTTAATACCCATATCTTTTAACTCAAATTCTCATTGTAGGAAAATATGCAACAATTGATGAATCCCTCGGCATCCGATTCTTCTGATGCTGGGGTATCTCAGCCACTCAATCCGGAGGAGGCTTTTGTATCCGTTTTCGGTAGAGATAGACCGGGACGGATCAGATGTGGTGGGCGAGGTGAACCTCGCAACACTTGGTATGGAGGGTCCAGTGGAGGTTCTTCTTCCTCCACGACCCAAGAGGTCCAGGAGCTTAGACAACAAGTGGAGAAGCAAGCTCAGGTCAACGTCGAATGTAGATCTGAGATTTCTTCTTTGAAGCAACAGTTGGACGATCAACAAAGATCGTTTCAAGAAACTGTCCAACGGTTAACACAAATGTACGAAGAAATGAGTCAAAGGCTCCCGGCCAATGTACCATCCACATCGAGACAACCTCCAACACAATCCCATCAAGACGACGACGGAGATGAGGACGAGGAAGAGTACGAGGATGATGATGAGGAATGATCATATTAAGATAAATGATATTTTGATCCTTTTCTCATTAGACAATCCATTTTGTACTCTTTTTATTCTAAACTTATTATGGATATTGTGTATGTGATATATGGTGTTATCGAATGATATTTGAGATGTATGTTTGGATGTGTTATTCAATAGAATGTGGTTTGATTGTATTTTTTATTGTTATTTGGTTTGATTGTACCAGGTTCTGATTTAGAATTTTGGGTGATAAATGTGAATGGATGTAAACCATTTGGGGTGATAAATGTGTTTGAGATGTATGAATCAGTTGATATTCATGTATGGATGTAAACCTGCATAAATCCGACAACAAATAAAGCTGTTTTTTTTTACATTACAGAAGTATTGGCGACGGCTCCCTCAACCGTCGCCATACTTCTTTTAGCGATGTGTATAATTTATTGGCGACGGCTATTAGCCGTCGCCAATAGGTTTGTTGGATATCCGCGGGCTTCAAAAGCCTGGTTTGGCGACAGCTGCCAAGCCGTCCCAAATAACAGTATTGGCGACGGCTGTCAGCCGTCGTCAGCCGTCGCCAAATATTTGGGACGGCTGTCAACCGTGTCCAATACTGTTATTTGGGACGGCTTTGCAGCCGTCGCCAAATTCTTCTGGGCGACAATTTGAGCCATTGCCAATAATAGTGTAAGAGACGGCTTTTAAACGTCGCGTATATAGTTATTGGCGACGCTTTTGACCAAGCCGTCGCCAATTTTATTGACGACGGGCTTATTTGCGACGACTTGGCGACGGTTGTGAAGCTTTATGGTCATTGGCGACGGCTTAGCCGTCGCCAGTAACAATAATTCTTGTAGTGAAGCAAAATACTAACCAAGGTGATCGGGAGAGAAGAAGAAGAAGAAAAAGAATCAAGCAAGTTTGTCGGAAATTTATGAACATAATGTGGCTCAAATTCAGAATGAATTTTTAAAATGTCTAGTAAGATTGCATTCTTTGTGGTTACAGAGACAAGTCATTTTTGGTATGCTGACCATTAAACTGGGTAACAATAATATAAGGACGTAGTATAATTTAGCGTGATTTTTAAAATGTGTTAAGTAAAAGTGAATTTTCTTGTAGGTTATATAGACAAGTTACTTTCCAATCGAACATGTTACTCATAAATGTTGCAAATATTTGAAAGGTTGTTGCTGCATGGGATAGACTCCACCACACACGTGCTACCATATATTATATATAGTTGTGAATTTAAAAATTCAATAAAACAAAATAATTTCTTTTGTCTCCACCAAACAATTAATAAGAAATAGTTTAAATTTCTTAATTATACACTACAGGAATTAAAGTCATTAGCGACGGCTTACCGCCGTCGCTAAAAATACAAAAGCCGTCGCCATAAGGCAATTGCGACGGCTCTTCCGCCGTCGCAATACTGTCGCAAATAAGCCCGTCGCCAATTTTAATGGCGACGGCTCATTATAAGCCGTCGCTTTTAGTATTATTTGCGACCACCAAAGCCGTCGCAATTAAGTTATTAGCGACGGCTGAAACCGTCCCTCATAAAGTTTTTCGCGACGGCACTAAGCCGTCGCAAATAAATTTAAACCCGTAATAGACATTAGCGACGGCGTGATTTTCTGGTGCAAATCAATACTGTCGCAAATAAACCCGTAATAAATTTACAGCCCCGGCGACACTCGCCGGGGTGCATTTTCTGGTTTTGCGACGGCTTAGGGCCGTCGCGAATACCCCCGTGGGGGTGATTTTCTGGTTTTGCGACGGCTAAGAGCCGTCGCTAATACCCAATTTACAGCCCCGGCGACACCCGCGGGGGTGCATTTTCTGGTTTTGCGACGGCTTAGGGCCGTCGCGAATACCCCCGCGGGGTGATTTTCTGGTTTTGCGACGGCTTAGAGCCGTCGCTAATACCCAATTTACAGCCCCGGCGACACCCGCGGGGGTGCATTTTCTGGTTTTGCGACGGCTTAGGGCCGTCGCGAATACCCCCGCGGGGTGCATTTTCTGGTTTTGCGACGGCTGAGAGCCGTCGCTAATACCCAATTTACAGCCCCGGCGACACCCACGGGGGTGCATTTTCTGGTTTTGCGACGGCTAAGAGCCGTCCCTATTACATTAATAGTCGTCGCTTAAAATAACTTTAGGGACGACTGTGTGGAGCCGTCGCAAATAACTTACAGTTTTTTAAAAAAAAATTTCCCTACGATCAATTGTATTCTCGTAGCAAGACCTGTATACACAAATAATTTGTCGGTTTGCCCGATCAAAGCCATTAACATTCATTCATACATAATAAACTACGTCACTCTTTAATAAAGAAAGTTCATATTAATAAAACGTATCATTACACAACAACTATCTCAAATACAAAGAAATAATAAAATAAAGAGTAAACTCTCTCACTCATCCTCCCCAAAAGAACGCTAATCGTCTTCTGTGTCCTCGTCATCGTCCTCCTCCTCCACGTCTCCCCGTGCGCCTCTATAGCCTTGGGTTGGCCTCGAACTAGACGGATGCGGTGGGAGCCTCATTGTTTAATTGGCCTAACATTTCTTGTGTTAGCCGTGTCATCGACTCTTGAAACTGTTGACGTTGGGCGTCCAGTTGTTGTTGGAGCGAGTCGATCATCGAGTTTTGTTTCTCGATTTGTGTAGCTTGAGCATCGACTTTGTCCACCAACTGCTGGTAGCCCGGACCCGCAGAGGTACTCGCACCTCCACTGCATACACCATACCAGGTGTTGCGGGTCTGTCCTCTCCCCCCACATCGGATCCGTCCCGCCTGTCTCTCCCGAACACGGTGATAAATGCATCCTCGGCGAGAGAATGGCTGCTCGGAATTCCGAGCATCCGATTCCTCTCGATCGGGGGGCATTCATCAATCGGCGCATCTCATCCTATATAATGTAAATATAAAGTCAGTTGTTATATGAAATAAAAATTGTCTAATGTTGATACAAACAAACATATTGCGTACCATAACTTGATGACTTTCCTCGTTGCACCATACGAGGGATCCATCCTCTGCCTCTTTCGTTTGGGTCATCTCGAAGACCTCTGGACGGGTAGGACGACGCCCTTCTTTGTTTGTCTGTTAAGAGAAAACATTATGAACACATTAGTACTATTATCGAGATATACAATAGTGAATAATAAAAAAATTATAAACTTACAAAATCAATCTGCAGCTGATGAATGTTGGTTCTACCTCGCCTATAAGGCATGCTCAAATTAGCCCTGTTTGTTTTATTCCTTTGGCTAAGTGCCTACAAACAAGTTCATAACACATTAATTTTGTTAAGACAAGCTAATAAAATGAGTTATCAAATGTGGATTACTTTTAAATTAAATAAATTATTTACCTTATTGTCGTCCCTCTGCCATATCTCACACATATGACGCCACTGGTCCGGATCGCATTGTGGAGGCACAACGACAAGTGCCTCCTCCAGTGAGCGTCCTGTAAAATACTGTACGCCAAAATTGTATTAGTTACAGTACATAATCGTTTACTAAAAAAATAAATATGAAAGCAAGAGGAATAATCACTTGCGTCATAACTCTACAATGGGCTTGAGTACGTCCTTTGGTACGATCCCTTGAAAAGCAAGAGGAATAATCACTTGCATCATTACATGACAATCATGACTTTTTAATCCACTAATGATCCTACTACTTAGATCTACGCACCTACTCAAATTTGATGAATACCCATCCGGCACTCGAATGCTCTTTACAAATTCGAGTATGCGAGTCTTTTGTGCGTTACTCGGCTTATAGATAGCATCCGGAAACCTAGATGACCTCTCATGTGAATGTAACTCTGGACGAATTCCTAACTCTACCAAGTCTTTTCTAGAGTTCAGGTTGTCTTTATCCGATCCGGATAGGTTGAACATATCTAAAATATTGTCACACACATTCTTCTCGATGTGCATCACGTGTAAATGATGTCGGACAATCGGCGATGCCCAATATGGCGGTCTTTCAAAGAAGATACTTCTTTTCTTCCAGCTTCTTATTTTTTGTCAAATTCTTTCTCAAGCTCTCCAAATCTTTCTTAAATGTTTTTCCGAATCTTACAGGTCAATCTCCTGTTGTTGTCTCCACATCTCATGTCCGGTTAGTATCTTTGGTGTACCCCTCTCACACCGGCGACCATCAAATAGATGTCTGTAATGATTCTTTCTCCACCGATGTGATATGGGTAAGAATCGCCGATGTCCTAAATAACATTGTTTTCGACTATGAACTAGTCGAACCGAATTTGTTTCTTCATTACATATCGGACATGCTAATTTTCCCTTAGTACTCCAGTAGGAAAGGTTGGCATAACCGAGAAAATCGTTTATGGTACCCAACAATATAGCTCTCAATAGAAAAGTCTCTTTCGCTAAAACATCATATGTCTCCAATCCGATCTCCCACAAATTTCTTAACTCTTCCACCAACGGCCGTAAGTATACATCGATATCATTTCCGGGGCTCTTGGACCCGGTATTAGACATGAAATCATCGTGTTAGCCGCTTTCATACACATCCATGGTGGTAAGTTATAAACCAATGTAACTATAGGCCACACACTATACTTTGAAGACATGTTGCCAAATGGGTTAAAACCATCGGCGGTCAATCCAAGCCGAATGTTGCGTTTTTCTGATGCAAAATCCGGATAAAGTTCATTCACTCTTTTCCAAGCGGGGGAATCTGCTGGATGACGCATTTCACCTCTCGATATATACGAACGTTGCTCACTATGCCATGACATCCACCTAGCGGTGTTTGTTGATATAAACAAACGCTGCAACCTATCTTTTAAAGGGAAGTAGTGTAATATCTTCCATGCCACCTTCTTACTCTTATGTTGTTGATCATTTTTGTATCTCGGAGACTCACAATGTGGACAACTAATTCTATGTGCATTCTCTTTCCAAAAGAGAACACAATCGTTCTTACATGCATCTATCTTTTCATAACTAAGTCCTAAGTCCTTAACAATCTTCTTAAGTTCATACCAAGTGTTAGGAACACTTGCATCCTTCGGTAATACATCCTTAAATAAAGACAATATACTACTCATGCATTTTCCAGTCAAACCATTTTACCGACTTCAATCGAATCAACTTTAAAATAAATTTTAACTTAGATATTTCCGTGCATCCTTCATATAGTGGTGTTTACGCATCTCTTAATAGCAAGAAATGCTTGTGTGTTTCTATACTTGGTTCACCTTCATGATGAATAGATGGTCCTTGAATATTTTGAATGTCTTCAAGCATTTCTATTACATCGTCATTTAAATTCTCATGTTGTGCTTCATCTAATCGAACTTCATTATCGATACTTAAACTAGGTTCAATTTCTCCGTGACTTATCCACGTTCGATAATTGGACCATATGCCATCACATATTAGATGTTCTTTAACTACATCTCTTTTTAAAGTAAATGTGTTACAACACCGTCTACATGGATATTGAATCAAAGTTTTGTCTAATCCATGTCTAAATCGAGTCCTACATTCATCGTAAGCATAATCTAAAAATTCTTCTACTCCTTGAAGATACCTAGGACTTAATACTGTTAAGAATATCTATCCAAGACTTATCTAAGCTCATCGTCATGTGTTAATATAAATAAAGATATATATGCACAAAAATAAACAATGAGATAAGAAAGTCTCGAAACAAAATAAACACAAACCAAACCACCTCCAAGAGAAGAAAGTCTCGAACGAGAATGTCGTTTGAAACTACACGAAATAAGAATTAAAGCCGTCATAAGATAAACATATTAATGACATTGAGTTTCATTAAAAAATTCTTATAAATTTTTTATCTTCTACTCTTGTTAAAGAAAAATCCAACTACGTAATAATATGTAACATAATATGTATTTATAATAATATATATTTACAATTGATGTAATATATGTATATATATATTTAAATGTAACATAATATGTAAATAAAGTGGGTCAAATTTTGACAAATTGGGTCAACTAGTTTACCGGTTCGGTTCGGTTTGGGGAGGTGCCGAACCGAACTAAATCGATAAAAAGTTATCGGTTCGATTTGGTTCAAAAAACCAAATAGATAACTTATCAAACCGAATCAAACTATATACATATTATTTTTCTTAATAATAATGTAATGTTTTAAACAATTCGATCCAAGCAGTTCGGTCCGGTTTCATTCGATATGATTGACCACACAACTAACCCTAGCCGATATGAAATGAAAGATTTATCAATAAACATCCACTTTTCATAAGACTACTTAAAAAATTCAAATAGAAACTAATGAATAAAATAATTTCACTTAAAATATACCTTGGAGGATAATGGCCGGACGGATGTAGCGAGGGGAGGGCGCCGGCACGGCGGCGGCGGCGCAACAAGGCGGCGGCGCCGGCGCAAGGAGGCGCGGCCGCGGCGGCGCAAGGAGGCGGCGCGGCGGCGGCGCGTCGAGAGCAAGCGGGGGGGGGGGGGGGAAGAGGGAAGGGGCCGCCGGGGTTTTTGTAAACCCTTAAAGTATTGGGGGAGGCTGGAGCCGGGGCATTTGGTACGTGTAAGTACAACGGCGACGGCTCGGGCCGTCGCAAAATTTGTCGACCGTTGAATGGGCGAAAAATTTTATTGCGACGGCTTCGAGCCGTCGCTATTAACTAAGTTGGCGACGGCTATCGGTAGCCGTCGCCATTAACCCGGACCGATGGGTGTTCCGGGTGCATTTTCTGGTTTAGCGACGGCTTAGGCCGTCCCTAATAAGCGATATTGCGACGGTCTCATAGAGCCGTCGCTTATATCTTTGTATTTGTCGACGGCTTTAATAGGGACGGCTTTAGCCGTCGCAATTAACTCTTATAGAGACGGCTTAATAAAGCCGTCGCCATTAAACCGTCCCTAATAACTCTATTTCTTGTAGTGATATATATGTATACAACTGGAAAAAAGTTACTGAAAGAAAAAAAGAGTCCACCATCCACTTGGATCTACACTGAAACATATGTCACATCCAAAAGTTAGGTAGCTTTTTTTTTGTTCCAAAAAATAAAGCTACCAACTTGTCCTTGATTAGGATAAACTTAAGAACATGTGCTGACACATGTATTATAAAATTAATAAGATAATGTAATTAATTTTGTCTCCCCTAAACATGTGGTAGGAAAACACATAATATATCTACGTAAGTCTTAAAGTTATGCACGTTGGATTTACCTTTGAAGTTGCACGCAGATAATCAAATAATTAACTTGAAAAGAAAAGGTCTTGTTTTAAAGTTCACCATCGTAGAATTTTTTAACTTTTTTCTGAATTTCACTTTATTAAAATAGTGTGCACGTACCATTAATCGATCTAACGATATATCTAATAATGGCGTTTATTATGATTTTAAAAACATTTTAAAAATCAAGCTGAACTGTATATAAATCAAGCTAAATTTAAAAAATATCAAATAAATAGCGGCTAGTAATGATTTATTTTATGGTAGATTCCACTTCATTAATATATAAACCATTTTTATCTATGTACTAATCAAATAAATAGCGGCTAGTAATAATTTTGAAGGTGTCTGGTGATAATATATATATTCGATCTCTCACATTATGGACAAGTCACTTTTTCTGTAAAGACATATATATATATATATCACATCCAAAAGGGTACGCATAGTTGTAAATTTTGTCCCATCCAGAGGGTACACATATTAATCTTGTTGTTGGTACATGATGAATAATAAACTCCACGACATAATGCAATCACGTACCTGTGTCTCCACCCAATGTATATATATAGCAGCCGAAAAGTAATTAAAGAAGATGTATATATATAGCTTTGAATTCGTATATATGTAAAATTGGAAGAAAGTTGAGTGTGTGTGATCGATAATTAAGAGCAACTACATGGAAGTGATAAAAAGAGAATTAAAAAAGAGTAGTGTAGGAAACTTGTTCAAGGATTTGATCCAGTGATATTTAGGTATCCTAGGCTCAGAGTTGTGAGCATTGAAATTTACACCGTTGAATTTACAGAAAGAACTTTCTAGATAACTGAAGGATATATTTATTTTTGTTTGAAATAGATTATTATATTCTCACTTAATTAATTAATATATATATCAAACATTAATATGTGTGTCATCTATCTAAAGAGATATCTAGCGAATCAATATTAATGTTGCCTTAAATTTAATTAGTATGATCTTCAAAATGTCTTCTCAGAATGAATGCTATATATCCTTGAGTTCAAGCCATTTTTCAATTGGATGTAGTGCATGCATAAGGATGGAAAGTTTGTCACTAGCTAGGATCAACTCAATATATATATATAACCTGTGCTAACATTTGCAATTATTTGTGTATCAATATTGATCCAAAGATGTATCTAATGACGGTGTCATATATATATAGATTTAAAATGTTTTTTTCAATACAAATGATTCTTATCTTTTAATTATTAGGTGGAGGTCACTTTTCTATTGGATCTACTTCAGCTACGCGTCACATCCAAAAGATACGTACGGTTGTGAAGTCTGTCCTTGTGATAAACTCAAGATTCACGTGCTAACACATGCTTGCTAGCTAGTTGTCTACCTAGTGACCTGAAGATTAAAAATGGTATTATATCAATATTAATATTGATATTTTTAAAAATTAGAGTCGATATGAGTTACATTTGTATTATATAACATGTTTTATTTATACTACAAATTTTAAAATTAATGTTATTAATCAAATGGAGACTATGATATAACGGAGGAGTAGGTCTAAATGTGAAACTAAATATTCATCTTTATGAGAGCAAGGCACTAAAGTGTGTCTAAACATATATATGCTAATTGCCTATTTAATTATGATGAATAATTTCAATAAGGCAATTAATGCAATTAAATTTATCTTGCTGATTAAACATGTAGTGTAAAAACTCTCTGAGTTGAGTGTAAGAAATATAGTTTTTAGATATAAATTGAAGAAAGTTGTGAGTTTGTAATGGCTCCAAAATATGAAGGCGAAAGAAAGAGGAGAATAAGAACAGAGAAGGTTGTTAAAACTTAAAAGATTTGGTTCGGTGAGATATAGATAATGTAGATTTTAAAGCAATGCACATTTAGATCTGAATGTTATAATTGTTTAAAATTCACAATTAAACAATTTATTTTGTTTTAAATTTCATTTCATTAATATATTGTTTAAAATTTAGAATTTCACAATCTGTGTGTCCTTTGATCTAAAGATATATATATGTGTGTGTGTACATGCAATAGCGGTGTCTCAAATTCCATATAATTTTGGAAGTGTCCAGATAAGAATGAATTATTTCTTTGAGATCATAGACAAGTCACATCCAAAGGGTACACATAGTTGTATAGTTTGTCACATCTAATGGTACACTTTAAATTCTATGTTGTTGTTTGTTTAATGAATAAACTCAATAAGGATGAATTTTATCTTTGAGGTTAATGCATTGGACAAGTGACTTTTCAATTAGACATGTACTCGTAACTGTCACATCAAAAGAGACATATAATGGACATATAATAATTGTAATAAATTCAAGGGCACATAATAATGGATGCTTTTCCAGTACATCTATTGTCACATGCGTATGCCTGTTATTTGTGATAACTTCTTTTACTGGTATATTTTTCTAGAATTCTTATATATAGGTCTCAAGGGTGTTGATAAAAGAGAGAGAGAGAGAGAGAGAGAGAGAGAGAGAGAGAGAGAGAGAGAGAGAGAGCATGGATGGCTTAGAGAGAAACTATGATCAGGCAATGGAGGAGCAAGTTCAAATTTGGAATTGTATCTTCAGCTTTATGCGAAGCATGTCACTCAAGTGTGCCATAGAGTTGCATATTGCAGATGCTATTCACAAGCACGACGGAGAATCCATCACCCTTCACCAGTTAGCCTCTTCTATTGGTATTCCAGTAAGTAAGGTGACTTTCCTTCATCGCCTGATGCGTCTTCTTACCCACTCTGGGTTTTTCGCCTCACAACACATTGAAGGCGAAGATGTTTATCTTCTGACCGGCCTTTCCAAGCACCTACTGTTAGAGAATCCCCAGAGTGTTTCCTCTTATATTTTGGTAATGCTCCATCCTCGTCTTATGGACCCATGGCAATCGATGAGCAAATGGTTTTTCGAAGATTCACCTACACCATTCTACCACTTGAATGGTGGTAAATTTTGGGAGGTGGTCGGTGGATGGCCATACTTGAATGAAACCTTCAATGATGCCATGATCAGAGATGGTAACCTAGTCATAAATCTCGTCATCAATAAGTTTCCTCAGGTCTTCTATGGGCTGACGTCATTGGTAGATGTCGGTGGTGGCCATGGTGCTATCACTATTGCTTTGGCCAAGGCATTCCCAGAAATCAAATGCAGTGTACTCGAGTTACCACATGTGGTAGATTCTGCACCAAAGAACACTACTGTGGATTTTGTTGTTGGGGATATGTTCAAGAGTATCCCACCGGCAAATGCTATTCTAATGAAGGCCTCTCTCTCTCTCTCTCTCTCTCTCTCTCTCTCTCTCTCTCTCTCTCTCTCTCTCTCCCCCCCCCCCCTAGCACTCTTCTTTCTATGTACCACTCTTTAAATATGCTGAATGCTTGATATATTTTTTTGATTTTGATATATATGGCAGTGGTTGCTTCATGCTTTTTAAGATGAAGACTGCTTGAAGTTGCTTGCACGATGCAAAGAAGCCATTCCTCCTAGAGAGGAGGGGGGAAAGGTGATTGTTGTGGACATCGTTATGGGTAAGAGCCCCAAAGGTCACGAAGCAGTGGATAGTCAATATTTCATGGATATGTTGATGATGGTAACAATGGGCGGAAAAGAAAGACGAGAAGAGGACTGGAGGAAGCTCGTTCATGATACAGGTTTTAGCGGACTCAAAATAGTTTGTGATGTGGGGGTGAGGAGCATCATTGAAATTTATCCATGAACAGTGAAAGTATACATCTGGAGAAGCTATTGTGTGCCTATTATTTTCATATTTTATCTATGTAAACGCATGTGGTGGTGATGATATCACAACCGGCATGTTTTATTTATGTATATATAACTGCTCTCATCTATCCTGCTGCTCCATGTTGTGTTGTTAGTCACATGGACACATAATAAGGTACACCGGAGGGGTTTACCCATCAATAATTCCCATTTTCCTATTTATGAAAAGTGCACTTCATTATTGGACTAGCTTTACTAATTGTTTTCCATTATAACATAATATCTGCCATGCGTCCTTGAGTTGCAAGTCAGTAGTCCTTGCGAGAATATTAGCTTCTTTGACTATCCGTTCACTAATTAGTCTCAACTTAGGTAAACCCTAGCTAGTTAGTATGTAGTTCGATCTTGATATTTCAATCATGTATTAACTAGAGCTCTCATGTTAATTAGATACACCTAAAGCTAGAGGATTTCAAGATGAACTTTAATGACGGGTGCCTACAGTTTGAAGTAATTGATAATCACTAAGTATTTATAATTTAAAATATTTCTTTATTTTCTTTTGCAACTCACCATGGGCTTTCGATTGTAACGGGGGGGGGGGGCAATGAATAGAAACACATGATGCGTGGATTGATGCCACTCCTACGTCTCGGGGAGAGGAGAACACTGGGTGAACTAATTGGTCAAGCATTGGCTTTGCCCTCTTATCATAGAAAAACAAAGAAGCTACCGCATAGATAATTAAATGATGGGGGTGGGGGTGGTGTTGTTGAAGGAAAAGAGGAAGGGAAGAAAGTCTGATGATGAGGCTCTAAATCCAAACACCAACGGCTTGGAATGATTTGAGAATCACACTAGCTAGGTGATCTCTACTAATGCTAGTTCGATCTTTGATCCTTCTTACATGTATCTTCTCTTGTGTGCCGCAATTTGTACGCACTTTAACTTGTGATGAAATAATATATTAAAAGACTTAGGACAACTAAAAGGAATACAAAGTTATGTTTCTTTGTTGAAAAATTATACCATATAAAATAGAAACTGCTATAGAAAAGTGGTGAGCCACAAAAAGTTCGCTTAGTTAAATAATATGATCTGAGAATCAATACAACACTGTAAGAAATGGCTAAGAAATATCAATGTTTGCCTGGTCTTGGAATGAGACGATTGTTATCAGAAAAGATAAGAAACAAAAAATGCCCATCAATGGAAAAGAGGCGCAATTCATATCAATTATATTGTACCATATTCTTATGCCCAATTTGTGTGTGTATATATATATACACACACGTTGTGAAGAGCCGAGTATAGAAAGAATGGAACTTTAAAGAAAAGAAAATGATAAGATGTGGTGGCTGAATAAATCATGCAGGTAGCCCTATGTTAATGTCCTGCCGGTCACAAATAAACAAGTCGTATATATCAAGTCACAAATAAAGAGTCCACGTGTATGTATCACGTTTCATTTATCACATATATATGAACGTAAATTTCACATATTTGTGTCTAAGTTAAAACATATTCTCTTGGACTTGCCATCTCGGGAATACCTTCTCCATCTCGGCAGTGTACAAGGTTGGTCTGAAAGAGCATGCCAAAGCAACACTCTTAATTAAATTTTCATGATTTCACTCAGATCTCAAGTCATTGATTAGGCGTACGTCTGTGGCATCTCTCTCTCTCTCTCTCTCTCTCTCTCTCTCTCTCTCTATATATATATATATATATAGTGCCCGTACGTAGATAGAAATAATAACCTCCAAGTATTACTAAGACGATGCTTTTTACTAACAAATATTTCTAATACATGATGCGTATAGGTGTCACCCCTCTCGGAGAGAGGACGAGGTTGAGCGACCTTAGTCAAGTATCGACTTGCCCTGCTTAATTTATGTGACAGAAAAACAAAGAAACTATGGCAAAAATACATTATTATAATGATGTTCATGATGGCGGAAAAGACGAGGTGAAAACGGTGGAGGAAGATAATTGAAAACTGATGAAGAGACATCGAAGCCAAATCCCGTCCTCAAGCGACTTGAAATGATCTGATAATTAAAACAAGAAACCGGATCTCCTACGTCGTTCTTGATCCCCTTCTTACATCATTTGCACAAAGATGAACCATACATCTCATGTATTAACGAGGTGTTTGCTTGTGCCACAATTTGTACACTTTAATTTATAATAAAATAAAATATTAAACAAAACTTTAGACAAGAAAGGATATAAAATTTTCTTCGTCCAAAAATCATATCGCATACGTTATAAAGAAGTGAACAACCAACAAGCTTAAACAGTATGTCGTGAGAGTGTACAATACACAAAATCATCATCTTCTACACATCTATTTCAGAACACTGCTGTTAAGAGATGACTAGGTAATATCCGCGTTGCCTGATCTTGGAACGAGGCGATTGCGGTTAGAAAAGACGAGAGACAGCAAATTGACTTCGCAAATCACATCATTTACGTACCATCTTACACCTGATTTGTACAGGTTTCGAAGAGGCTGAGTATAGAAAGAATGGATATTGAAAGAAAAGAAAAAGGAACCAGATGCGGTGACGGAATAAATCATGCTAGGCGTTCGTGATGACAAGATGACGGCCAGTTTTACACGCAAGGTGAACAGAGAAGATGCTTCCGGAGATCTCAATTTCAAGTGGAGCAGCAGCCAGCCTTCTGGTTGACGGGCTGCCCACGGATCTGCACCGTCGGGGGTCGGGCACTGCTCATGGCCGGCTGGCTTGCCATCCTATCCGGCAAGAACAGAAAATGTCTCAGCAACAGGAGAAACCAGGCCCCCAAAACCAAATTACACAATTTCCGCCTGGAAGCAAGTTTTACCTGTTCTTTATCGCGGCGGCCATGGCCATGAAGGCTTGCTCCACGTTGGTAGCATTTTTCGCACTCGTCTCCATGAAAGGGATACCAATTTCATCCGCAAATGCCTGTTGGTGGAAAAGAGAATGGTTACGAGTCCCAGAACTACAGAGATTTCACGCTAAGTGCATTCTTACTTCTTCCGTTTTCAATATTGTCTATTATACAGATGTTACATGGCAAAGCTCTGAATTTGGTTACGAAGACGGTTAATGGTGTTTCTTCAACAAGGAATGTAGTACGAGTTCTAACACGTGCGGAAGTGACCAGTTGTATTAATACCGAAAGGACTAGAACAATGTGAAAAGGAGGAACTGTAGACATCTGCATGCATGTCGATTCATAGTCAAGGAGAATGTTCCAGGCTTCCAGCTGATGAGAACATATTACCTTGGCCGTCTCATACGATACCACCTTATTTGCAGCAAGATCACACTTGTTCCCCACCAAAAGTTTGTTTACATTATCACTTGCATATCGATCAATCTCATTCAGCCACTGTTTGACGTTGTTGAAACTCTCTTGATCAGTCACATCATAAACAATCTGGAAAACATTTCACCTATCACTACGCAAGTGATGGACAATGAGACAAGGAACGAAACTTAAGAATTAATGCTTACGATAATTCCATGAGCACCACGGTAGTAACTGCTAGTTATTGTTCTGAATCTTTCTTGCCCGGCAGTATCCCACTGATACGGACATCAACAATATCCAGGACGGAATAAATAGACGACCAAATGTGGTTACAAAATGAGTATGAACACGACAAAGTAAAAACACATACAAGAGTCGCATGCAGAGATCCAAAGCATTCCATTCGGTTACTAGGAAAACAGCTCAGGACTTCATTACAAAACATCTTTCCGAAAGGAGACCTTCAATTTTTCACATAGAATGATAGACATGTCTTCTATTAATTAAAGGAGAAAGAGCCTGATGTGGCGTTTGATTTAGCTTAATCTGAAAATCTAAACTCTAAACTTTGTCTAACCCCTTAATGAGTGATAAAAAAGTACTTAATTTGATTAACACACAAGTAATTTATGTTGATAAAACATCTAAATCATTCACTTAAATTTTTAAAATCTTTCTCAAATTATAAATCATCACAAATATGGCATAAGGAGGCAACATCAAAAACTTTAGTCAACGGATCTTCACTGTGATGGTATGGTACTGACTCCAGCAAGCCAAAAGACGTTCGATGTACCACCAAGGCGGTACTCATAGTTGTCAAGGCGACAAGGCGCCCAAGGCGTTGAAGGGTACCGATTCCGCTTAGGCGACAAGGCGGCCGCTTAGGCATCGCCTAGGCGGTCAAGGCGGTATTCAAGGAAGGCTGAGTCGGGAGGTTGTTATATATAAAAAAAATATAAATATAATTATATTTGTTATGTTATAATTGAATATGAGTGTTTTATCAATGCACATAAGTAAATATGATGTGTGTGAAAGAGAAGAAAGTTAAATAAATATTTATAACATTTAAGTATATAACTCATTTATGATGATAAAATTTATATATGTGCAATAGTATAAGTGATGGTAAAATATTGTTATAATATTATTAAATGGGGGGGCGCAGAGTAGTCGCGGATCAAGCTAAGTAGTCAGGTCGCGGGGGTCAAGGGGGCAGCGCCCCTTGTGGGGGGTTGTCAGGGGGGCGAAGCCCCCCGAACCCAAAAAAGTATGTAATAGTATAAGTGAGACAAAGAGAGAGAGAAGAAAGAGTTGAAAAAGAACTTAATTAAGTATATAATATATGTTTATAATCATAAATCTTAAATATGTATGATAGTATAAGTGATAATACAATATATTAATATATTCAAACTATCATTAAATAAGTGTCCCTTGTGAGGGGTATCAAGGGAGAAAAATTCCTCAAAAACTTTTTTAATGATGTAAAAATACCCAAGACGCCTTGCTTGGGCGCCTTGGGCGCCTAGGCTGGCGCCTTGGGCGCCTTGGCGGGCGCCTTGGGCGCCTTTTTGGCCCCAGACAAGGCGCCCTGGCAAGGCGCCCTTGGAAAGGCGCCTTGCCGCCTAGGCGGCGCCTAGGCGGGCGCCTTGACAACTATGGCGGTACTGATCACACACTTAGCTCAAAGTTCTGTCTTCTTCCTTGTGCAAGATTCGCCCCTAAACCCACTCCAACTTTCCTCCAGATGGGACCAGAGGGTGCAACAACAGGGCCGAACACCTACCCAAGCAGGAAGATCCAGGAAACAACAGAAACTCCCAAGTCAACAAACGAACCTCCCAAATCCCATCCCCAACCCTAGAAACTCCTTGTGCCGCCCACAGCCAAGACAGGTGTACCACAAGAGTGCGGCACGGGAGCAGGTAGGAGAAACCCTAGCCAGAAATCTCCCGACCTCAATATGGGGAAAAGAAGAAGGGGCAGCCGACAGCTACGACCTATGGCAATTTTTGGCACGATGAGCGTTAAGCGAGGGGGCTCTCACCGGAGAACAAATAGGAGATCCGTCTGCTCCACGGGCCACTCCTGGGACCCGAGTGCCAATTGGCCGCTGCTAGTGCTGAAGGTGGACATATGAGGCGAGCAAACGTACGAAAGGGAGACATTCTTCCAATCAAGTATTCCCTTGTCTGAACAGGAAAAAAATTAAAGTTGGGACCTGAAACGTTCAGGGGATTTTAAAACTTAAAAGATTAATTAAAACATATATTTAAACATTTTATCAAACATTCAAAAATCTCTGATCTCTGACCGAATCAGAGTTTAGAGGCTCAATTAGCCCAATCGAACGGAGCGTAAGATGGAGTTTGTTTGATTATATGAAATCTTAATTTCACCTCTAACATCTTATCTTGTGAAAAATAAATCTAAATTATCCACCTACGAAAAAACATTATAATAGATCACTTAAAATTTTAATTGGTTTTTAAAAGACTTATCATTTCATTCAGACATTAGGGCAAAAATATGGATCTTTTTGGGTCGGATCTTTAAGGATCCGAACCCGAATCCGATAAAATATATCCGAATCCAATAACATATCTTATACATTATGGGATTTCTGATATAAATCCAGATCCAGATCCGAAAATAATTTCGGATCTGGATCCTACCTATATAAGGAAACCCGTTAGACGGTCGATGGTTGACGGCCGAAACCCACCTGCATGTGCTTCTCTCTCTCTCTCTTCATTACTTGGCGAGGAAGCAACTCCTCGCCGCACCATTAACCTCCAAGGTCCGTCTTCACAATCTCCGCATATGGCACTGCAGCCAACCTCCAAAGAGGAAGAAGAAGATGTCGAGGAAGAGGACAGCGTCGATGAAGATAAGGATGGTGAATGGCGGCTTGTGTCGTTACAGTAACACGGCGGTGCATGCGTTGATGGCTCCTGACGACCGTGTCCAATGGATAAGGCTCCTATTGCCGCCCGATGAGTGCCCGATGCCCGTCTCCATTGTCTTCTTCCCCCACCCCACCCTCTCCTCTTACAATCAACGTCGACCTGGGCAACCACAGGTACCCGTTCTCGCTGTCGCCGTTGTCGCCCTTCTCATCCCCTTTCTCAGAGTTGTCCTCCTTCGAGTCGTCCGTCCTCCCGCTGCGCCGTTGGGCATCTCTGGCGGATCGGGGGCCCAGGTAGGATCCTTCGGCGTTGTCTATCGTCAACAAACTCCAGGATTAGGGCCCTCCCCACGGCGGTACTCCAATCAGGGGGGAGGTCGACGCCGAGGGTAGGTGCTCAGCCTGCAGGGGGTGTCACGGCTAGACGACGCGGAGGGTGGGGGAGGGAGGTCGCGGGCAGGGGATGCTCAGCCGGCGGGGGGAGTAGCAGATGGCGCGGAGGTAGGTCGCGGAGGGATGTCGCAGGCCGCGGGGGTGCTCAGCCGATGGGGGGAGTCACGGATGGCGCGGAGGGTGGGGGAGGGAGGTCGCAGAGAAATGTCGCTAGGGGGAGTCCCGGACTGTGCGGAGGTTGGGGGAGGGAGGTCGCGGAGGGATCTCACTGGCGGGGGGGGAGTCCCGGACGGCACGGAGGGTGGGCGAGGGAGGTCGCGGAGGGATCTCGTTGATGGGGGTTCTCAACCGGTGGTGGGTGGTCACTCGGCGGGGGGGGGGTCGTAGAAGGCACAAAGAGTGGAGGAGGAGCTCGCGGAGAGAGCTTGCAGGCAGGGGGTGCTCAGCTGGTAGGCATTGTGGCAGACGGGGTGGAGGAGGCCTCGATGGCAACGGAGGCGGAGTGGATGAGAGGCGGTAGGGGCAATCGAGTCCTTCGATCACCCGATTAGGTTCTCAAATATAACCCAATAGGCAACATTCGGATTTGTTTCAAATCGGATATATCATAAACGGATGCTCAGGTCTGCCAGGGGCACCAACCGAATGTCCGAACCCCTTTTTCAAAATCGGATTCAGGCTGAATACCGGGTTTATAGTATCCATTTACACGTCTAATTAGGGCCCATTTAGATCCACGTAAAACATGACTCCAAGTAAACTTTTCCCAAAAACTCCCTCAACCAGAGTATTTGGTTACACGTAGAAGGGCAAATGATAGAAATAATGATTCATTGACCATAACAATTTCCTGATTTCAGCATTCCTCAACTTTCTCCAAATGCCATTTTCCAAGAGAAAAGATTACATGCTGTGTGAGGTGGTGCTCCTGAAGCAAGGAAGGCACCACTTGGCCAACGAATGTCAAGTAGAAATAAATACAGAAGTAGCTAATTTTTCTAGCTAAAAACTAAGAAATTTAAGCAAATAAGATACCTGGCAGATATATTTTTAGTTCTAACAAGTTGGTGAAAATCAAGATTTTCTTATGAATGATTCACATGAAGCAACTTTCTACACGTAGCCACCTTCTCAAAATTTAAAAAGGTTAGGTCCACTTGTTGCATGTTCTATGCAACAGGGAAAAAAAGAACATAACACCTTTTCATTGAGTCTGAAGTTATTAATGTCTTATGACAAACTATATTCAAATGTTGACATATTGCATGGCCAGAACAACCTGATACTACCTCGTAAATTTGGTCGGGTTTGAATCCTTGGCCATCAGACACTCTACTATAGAAGCTTGTTTTTTCGGCCATGCTATGGTTCACATGGCGCTTTAGGAATAAGAGCACCTTTGAAGACTGTTTTGAGCATCCAAATCACATTCTTCACCTTATGTCTACCTTTCTAAATGATTGGTTTCTGGCGTACTATGGAAGCCCATGGACTGGTCTACTTCAGAGTTCAGAGATTATTTCGCACAGCTCAACTCTTATTTCGCAATGCTCAACTCTTATTTCGTCTAATGTAAACACCTTACCACCATCTCGGTAGTTAAGGGTTTGGTTTTATCCTTTCTTTTACTTCCTAATGTATTTGTTGTTTCATTTCATATGTTTGTACCTTTTATGGTATTAATAAAATTTCAATTTGATGACCATTGTCAAAAACCGTTCCAAATTCAAATTTTGAGTAAACTAATAATTTTATAAAAGTTACAATTTTAATAATATATTATATTACATGTATACTTTGGACTTGTAAACTCCAGCATTAGAAAAATTTTCGCAAAGTTGATAACAGATAAATAAAGATAGTACAGCTAAACTTTGCATGGATTTTAAAAGAATGATTTACAAACATCCAAATAACTGGAAATATTTTCATGAAAATTGATTACGAGCAACCAAATGGAAAATCTTGTTTTCAAGGAAAAATAGTTTTTCCATATAAAGTGTTATCCTTGATTCATCTTTTATGCGTAACCAAATGGACTGATAGTTATGACCTTTCACCAAACATTCTGAATATCTAATCCCTAACCAATTCAGAGGTTAGGTATTAGTTCACCCAATCAAAAGGGCCCTAAACCTTACTGCTGGTAAGAAAAAAAACTGGATCACCAAGTGAGAAACGGATGCATTAGCTATACAAAGTATAAAGCACTTTCGATGCCTTGAACATCCTAAAAACTTTGGGCTTGAAATATTGCAAAATAATTTGTCATTTTCAAATAAAACGAAATAAAAATGCTGAGTATTTACTCCTGCCATAAAATAAAGTACCTGAAAGCAAGGGGCAATCACTTGGCACACAGAAAATCCACTTCCATGAACTGTGCAACTCTGCACATAGACTGGATACTGAAAGCTCTCCCTGTATCCTATCGTTCAAAGCTTTTAAGGCATCTCCTAGGTGATGACTTTAGTGCTGCCTAGGCGGCCCTAGGCAATAAGGCAATCCTTTCACAACACAAGGCAAAGAGGGGCCTATGCAAGCAGTCAATAAGGTGCTTGCCCCTCTCACTTCAGATAGCCAGAGCCGTCAGGATGAAGAATTAACCAGCCTTTCATGTATCCTTACTCTTCTGTGATCTTAAAATTCAATGATATAGAAACCTATAAGTGCTTTGCTTTCTTGTATTATTGCTATAAAAAACTGTCTGTTTTTTAAACAATCGTCTAGTTGAGTTTATTTTTCTCTTCCATGCCATCAGCATGGTTGCTTTCATATGATTCAGGTTTAGTCTTTATTTGCACATCTTGCTAACATATGAAGTTGTTATTCTTAGATTCCTTGGTCATGTAATAGATGGATATATTATAATCATCACTTAAAAGAATATTCACTGTTTAAATCGGTTAAAATTAATATTATTTAAAGCAAAATCATGCCATAACCACACAAAATAAATATATACCTCATGTGTAAATTAGGCATTGCCTATCACCTCATATTATCACTTAAGAAACAAAGTCGAGTGGAACTCTACCTTGACGACCTTATTCTCCTTTAAATGTATGGCATCTTTCAGAATCTCTCATCCTATCTAAATAAAAATTGCTGAGATGTCATATTCATCTTGATCTAAAATGGGATGGAGCACTGCTTGGCTTTCACAGTTATGTTTTGTAGTATGTACTATCTGAACCATGATTACCTAATTAATATTTAATGTTATAATTTGGTAAATACATCCAACAGAAACTACCATGAAACAAACACAGTAAGTTAGTTGGTGAGTGGAATCCTTATTTGTTCCTCTTAACCTTAAATAAGGGAAGCTGAATAGATCCAATAGAATGGCTGAAATCATAGGAAAGATCCTTACATAGAAGGTGGTTCATTTCGTAATACTTTTTTTCAAATATGAAACGCCAAAAGTAAATAGGATGACAAGAAAAACAACTTATTTTAGTGTACTTAGTTTCCTTATAAACATTGCTAATCAAGTAATAGTCCACAAACTTCGAATCTTCGTATTTTGATCCTTTAAATTTGCAAAATTAAATTTCAAACTTGAAAGAAATTGCATATACCACAAAGAATTCATCAAATGAAAAGTGCGACCAGAAGAAATCACCGATTACAACTCACTATTTGAAGCTTGATAGTTTTTCCATCTTGTTCCACCGTGCGAATTTTCTGCAAAACAAAATGACAGAATTTAAGTATTACATAACTAACGTTGTGCCAACCTGAAGAAGTGAGCTATCACTTACAAAATCAACACCAATGGTACTGATGTAACTTTCAAGGTATGAATCATCCTGGAAAAACACAACCATGATTAGAACAAATGTCACGTACAGAATAGTATCACGAGGAGAGATTGAAATCAATGGAACACTTCAGAAAACAAAATGGCCTAATGAACTGAAAATATATCTTTAAACTTATGTTGACACCTGAAAATTTTCAAAAAAATTGTGGAGTGATTTAAATAGGAGTAGACACTACAATTGGACCCAATTCCCATATATTTTGATCAATTTCCCTTTGCATAACCATAATATCCTAATTGGATTAGGATAAAATCCAATTCAATCCCCAATTGGTCAAATAATGTTCAATTCTCATACTTGACCCATTAATTAAGGCCCACTTCAATTGCATGGAGAAATAACCCAAAGATTAAACCCATTTTTATCTATGCTACTCACATTTAACGCCGTATCTTTGCCTCGAATCAGGTCCATAAATTTCATAAACCCTTTTCATATACTTAATGGGCTGTGTTTTAGTGGCAAGACAGGTCCATTAGGTGTTAATCTTGGCCCACCTACCAGCCTATTTGCGCAGGAAGGTTCCTAACCAAAAAATTTACACATTCCCTGTGGGCCCACCTGATGAGGGTATTTTGAAGATTATGCCAATTTCTGCCACATCAGTCCTGTTCCGTCCCACCTCCTCCTAATTCTGAGGCAAGCCAGTAGGTCCGTAAACAAGTTGGATTTGGTATCGGAATTGATAGGTTCTGATTCCGATAAAAAATTAGAGTTTCCGATTATGATTCCAATAATATCAAAATGAGTAATTCCAATTTCAACTCATATCTAATTTTGTTATCGAAATCAGAATATTCTGATACCGATTCAAAACGAGTAATTCCAATTTCAACTCATTTTTAATTTTGTTATCGAAAACGGAATATTCTGATACCAATTAGGAATATTTAGAGAGGCGTCAAGCCATTGAATGTCAATGGATGGCCAAAACTAGCCCTTCAAATAAGAGAAAAAGATAAAAAATAGAGAAAACAATAGAGAGTGGGGACTTTTGAAAAATTGTAAAGAAAATTTTAAGCATAGTCTAACCTATAGTCAAGATACTTAGGATAATTAATGAAAATAGAAAGACAGACGTGAGCTATTTATATGATGCAACTATGTAGGTGAAGTTAGATATCTCTAAAATGGTGTCCGACTTCACTAAGTGGTGGAACATCATTGACCACTAGTGGGAATGTACCTTACACCAACACATGTAACATGTCTATTTCCTTAGTCATTTACTTAATTTGTGTATATTTCACATAAATACAAGTTGTTTACTAACATCTAAACATTATTAGGTTACATTTTCAACCCAATATTATTGTAGTCAATATTTCAAGGCAACGTACAAGTGTACAACCTGTTTGATGACATCAAGTGCGCCATCCAACGGATACTTGATAATGACGACAGTCTATTATTGCCTGCAACAAGATGTATAATTACATAATGCGGACATTTCACTTCGGAACAAGCAAAGTGGAGTGAGTTGTGATGCTCCTAAGTCCAGGAACGTATCATTGGATATATTAATTATAATTCAAACTAATTTGTAAAAGTTGATTATCTTTTAACACATTGATTTTATGCAGCTAATTAGTGGATGAACTATGGCAAGGCATCGGGCTTTAAAAACTTGGCAGATGTGGCTATAAGAGTCCTAAGACAAGCCATGTTGGCTTAGAACTATGAGAGGAATTGACTAACGTTCAACCTGATTCATACAAAGTGGAACATACTGACATCGCAAAAACTTGAGGATCTTGTGTATTGTCATTACAATATAAGGTTAAAACTAAAGAATTTGAAGAGAATGAAGTAAAACTTGGCAGATGTGGCTATACGGGTCTTAAGCCAAACCATGTTGGCTTAGAACTATGAGAGGAATTAGCCAACGTTCAACTTGATTCATACAAAGTAGAACATGCTGACATCGCGAAGACTTTAGGATCTTGTGTATTGTCATTACAATATGAGGTTAAAACTAAAGAATTTGAAAAGAATGAAACAAAATTAGATAAAAGAACAAAAGTGAATATCAGAAGCTTTAGTACGACAAACCAAGGAACCAAACCAACAATTCAAGAAAAAAAACATCGACTTAGACTAAATATTTTACAAGAAGAATTCATTGCAAGCTTGGATTAACGACCGAGAAGAGATGGGCGAACTACAATTCAACCCGGAAAATCAACAGTGAGCTGAAGGAGTGCTCAACGATGTCTCTCTTCCTGAAGAATTCTAGATTTCTCCCTCCCTAGCACAGCAACAGAGGATCGAAGAAGGATCTCCGGTATGCAAAGTAAGAGAAAATGTAATCAAGTTTTGACTGATCCCCTTGACATTGTAGATACCAATACAATTGACAAAGAGTGAGAAGATATGTCAAAGCCGAACAGTCGAGTCCAGCATCAAATTTCAAAGAGCAAGAAAGATGATAGAGCGGGACACAAGGGAGGCACTATTTCAAATAAATGGAGGTCCACAGATGTGGGGAGAGCTCCTACAATGACTCAGCGCTTCACCAGAGAAGAGCAGTACACCCGCACGACTCAAGACATGGACGATGATGCGAGGCCACAAGGTGGAGGAGCTCAACACATCTAGTAAAGCGGAAATCAATATTATGATGTCTCCAACTATGGCTTCAATTCATCCTAAGGCTCTTAATTCCCTACATATGACTACGAGCATTATAAAATAAATTATAGATCTTTATAAGATACTTCAATCCAACCCACCTATGGCTATGACAGATATGGTGATTTTTAAAATGTTAATGTCAGGATGATTGTCCAACTAAGTGACGAGTATAGTCGTCATGTCTATTTGTACAATACAATGTACTCAACTAGAATGTCCTGGGTAGAGTACATAACTTTTATAAAAAAATATTTTTTCACATCATGTCACCTTTTTTTCACATTTTTTAAAATTTTTGACTTTTTTGTATTTTTCTATCACTTTTTAAATTTTTCAAAAAATAATAACAAAATGGGTCACAACCAGGTTGCGACCCATGACCCATTTAACCTTGCCACGAACCACAACTACTCTACATATGATTAGGATGAGAATGGTACCGAGAGAGAGAGATAGAGAGAGAGGGGGGCTGAGGGTGGGGAAGATGCAGGGGGTTGCACACCTCTAAGGTAGTAATCACTTATGTGCATTAAGTATAATATAAATAGAAAGAAAATGTTCATTTGTTCATTAAAAAAGTTCTAACATGTAAAAAAAAAGTAAAATGGCCTAAACATCGGACATGTCTCATCATTCCTATATTTGGATTTTTATTTAAAACATTCATGTATTCCACCCAAATTTGCAGTGAATTCAACCTCCAAAATCTTAAAAATAAAACATATGGTTTATGCAGCATCTTTCTTCATCCTTGTGTTTAAAAGTATAAACTATAAACCTAATCACAAGAAAGACCGCAACCAGAGAATTAGAAGTGAGAGATCTTCCCTTGCCTCTAGAATTGATAATTTCAAGAACTAGATGCTTTGCATCAAAGAGAACATCAAAACAGTGCCCTCCTTTTGATTAAAGGCTTCTATTACATCGAGGAATCAAGTAGGGGACTCATGCAACAGATGAAGAGGAAGCCATCAACAAAGCCACATTTGAGGCATCTCTTCTCGACAACGAAGTCTCTGCAAGTGCAACTGTTTTCCCTTCACCATCTCCATCACCTTCTCCTCTTTCATGTCCACCGCCTTCCTCCATTGCTCCTCACAACTCTGTCCCGTGTGCCACAACACTCAGCACTGTGCGCAATAAACTCTCCTTTTGTGCCCACACTCCACGTTCATCACAGGCAGACCTCCGTCATCTTCCCTCCACATCAACACGGAGCAGCCCTTGTATGGGCAATAGGAACGCACCAACTCCTCCACCGCTGTCTCATGGTGCAGCGCCCCACTGCTCAAACACCTAAGTAGGTATCAAGGACTGGCAGTCCTCTGGCTCCAGTGCAGGCACCCCTCGTGGCACTCTGAGCTGGGACAAAGAATGGCATTAACACAATTCTCCTCCAACTTCATAGTGGTGTACCTGACAATGCACTCCTTGCAGAAGATGTGGCCGCAGCCGAGCAGGTCGAGGAAGCACTCCTCAAGCAACTTTTGCTGCATGTAGATGGAGTAGTAAGGGGGAACAACCTCATCCTCCACCATTGTTTACAGAATCGGTGGAATCGGACCGATTCTGACCGATTCCGGAATTGGATCGGTGGATTCCGATCCGATTCCATGCGGAAGGACCGATTCTGGCATGAATTCCGCGGTATCGGTCGGAATCAGTAAGAATCAGTCCGGAATCGGAATCGGATCGGCCGAATCGGTCGGGATCGGAATCGGAATCGGAATCGGATCATTTTTTTTCTTTTTTTGCTATTCCAGTCGGATTGACCAGGATCGGCCAGAATCGGTCCGGAATAGGATCGAAATCGGAATCGGATCGGTTTTTTTTTTTGCTTTTTTTTTCTTACCGATTCTGGATCGATTTTCTTCCATTGGATCGGTCGGAATCGGTCTGATCCGATCCGATCCGGATCGGATCGGTACCCACCGATCCCGATTCCGATTCCGATCCCGCGATCCTTGTCCTCCACTGTCAGCACACCTCCACCTCCGCAAATGGCGGCGGCCGCCAACTGCTTACCTGGTAGAAGAAGCCTACTTTGCAGCCCAGAGACGGGAAGATGTCGATCAGAGGAAGAGTAGCTCAGAGTAGATGTAGAGCCGACAATGAAGCCGCAAGGAGGAGATGCACCAGATGAGGTGCGGATCTTGTCTGATGGGATCTCCTCAGAAAAACAACATCATTTGGAAAGGATCCTACGTTGGGATCTCCTCAAAAGAAAAGATGGAAGGTTTGCCGGTAGCTTGAAGAAGAAACCTATTCCTTGAGAGAAGGGAGAGAAAAGAGGGTGAAGCAAGAACCTCGGGAGAAGAGAAAGTTTGGGGATGGGGAAAGGAAATCACATTAGAAGGGAGAGAAAAAAGAAAGAGTTTTTGTTTTTAGGGTTCTCACAGTGACCATTGATCTTTAATAACAATGGTCCATATTCATCTTTTTTCGAATCTTATTGGTATCGGTATGTGCCAAAATTGATATTAGGTGATTTCTATAGTTTATCAGAATTCTGATTCTGATAAATTGTCCGAAATTTTATTGAACCTCCATTTAGTGATAAACTAATCGAAATCAGGTTAAATAATAGGGATATTGGATACTGTTTGCAGCCTGTTGGCACTCAAAGTTTCTAGATGAAATATGAGCATATACAAATAGGGAATGAAAATATTTAATTCCCTATGGCCTAGCAATAGAGAAAGGCCTAAGGTCATGTGCCCGAGACCGGCCAAAGTATGGCATATGAAGAGATGAAGCCCCTCCATATGATGAATATGCTCCCCTAAATCAGGACCTCCCAATGCAATCCACCATGTATATGGATGCAAAAACAAATGGAATATGACCCAAGACATGCTACCAATGGATATTTGGAAAGGTGGGCCGATTGGCTTCTGTTTGGAGGCCTTGGACATATACATGTATATATATATGTCCAGCTGGATACACACTTGATTTCCGACATAAAGACATGCTCACGACAAAGCTTTGAAGAGAGAGGGCTGGAAATCACAAGACATCAAGTTGGACAGACCTGGCTATAGTCACTTAGGTGATATACTACCAATAGAGGGCTCATAGCCAGGTATATATATATAGAGGGACATGCTTATAATTGAGCATATGGCAGCCGAACAGACCCACCTTAGGAAACCCAGTTCAGCATATACTTAGGGCATATGTCCTGTCCAGCCAAAGAGGGAGGGGGGATGTGATAAAGACCCGGTCAATGGAGGCTCAATTCAAGACAAACAAATAAGGAATTGAGAGCCAAGACCTTTATAAAGCCGGCGGGACATCATTGGGGCGATGCGTACGTCGAAGAAAGGAAATAGATATTGACATATGCATGGTATGAAATAAACTATAAAGCACATACATGGAGAAGCCAGGCCTTCACACATGCTCAAATCAACACAAAAACAAATGAGAAGGGGCTGCGGATATAAGGCAGATGATAGACCTTCTCCAAATGACCCAATCCAACATATTGAGGAGACGGATCTTCACATACATATGCAAACTAACACAAAACAGTGGGAGATTGAAGAAAATACATCTCTATGTAACCGGCCGTGCATATATGGCATGATATGGAATAATTGGAGCAATGGGCATGTTATCGACGAGAAAATAGAAAGAAGTGCATAGCATAGATGAACAAATTGTGGATGATTAGAGCTTTGCTTACCGGGAACAACTAGGAGAATTTCCCCCTCCTCGGCTTGATCCCAAGAGGAAGAAGCAGCACTGGAAGCTCCACCCGGCGGATCCAATGATTCTCCTTGGCAATGACCAAGTTGTGGCAGAAATCAGTTGAGGAGAGGGGTGCGGTAGAAGAGGACAGGAGGCCTGCTTAATAGAAGCTCGCGGGTGGAGAGTTTGTCTCCAACTAGGAGACTTAACAAGAAAACTGTTTGGAGGAAGATCCGCAGGAGGGAGAACAGTCCACTGTATTCAAAACATGTCCGAGAGGGAAGCCAAGGCCATCCATTGGCCGGGATTGGCTAATCAACATATTAATTGGAGTATGAATCCCCCCCGGTCCATTGAAGTGACCCTATTGGATCCTTAGTGGGATAATATCCAATGGATCCTGGTTAATGGGATAGCCGGCAGATGCCCATGAGCAAGAATGCTTACCGGATGATAAATCCTCTTGGATCCTTAATGGTATTAATATCCATTAAGTGATTGAAATAATATATGATCACGGGCTGGGATTGGCCAATTATCGAAGGCATTGGAGCATGGATACTCCCCGGTCCATTGAAGATGATCAAACTGGATCCTTAATGGGATTAATATCCATTAAGGGATTGAGGGTCCTGATTGATTGGATTAGCATATGATTAAGGGCCGGGATTGATCAATTGACAAGATTATTGAAGCAAAGATGCTCCCCGGCCCATTGAGATGGTTAATTGGATCCTTAATAGGATTAATGTCCAATAAGAGATCAAGGGCTTTGATTAATTGCAGGGACACATGATCAAGGGCCGGATTGAGGTTTGAACAAGTCAAATGGACCTTAGATCTCTTAGATGGCCAGCGGAGCATCATGATGGATCAACCGGATCCTTAGTGAGATTAATGTCCAATAACAAGATGGAGGGCTATGATTGAATGGAGCATCGGTTGATCAAGGAAGCCCATCAAATTGAGGGCCAGGAATCAATGAGGTATGTCTCATTGGATGCTCTCCCGCGGGAGGGAATGTAGGAGGTGGGGACTGCCATCTGTCCCCCACGATCTCCCACTTCCCCCACTCCCTCCACCCGCACACTCCCTTGCAGCCCACTCCACCTTGGGTGAACAGCACCCACCACTGGCCTATAAATAAGAGCCAACCCCGCACATGTTCAGGGGTCGGGCAAGAGGAGAGAAAGGAGGAGGAGAAGGCAAGGTCTGCAGAAATCCTACCAAAGAGGACAGCCGCACTGATCAAGAGTCTAAGGGAATTCCGAGGGATCCAAGGTAAGATGTCATAGCCATTTCATAGGCCGTCCCCTCCTCTAGATGCTATATCCATCTTGAGGACAAATTCCCTCAATTCCCCTCCCATTTTAGCAAGATATGGCCTGGCCCAAACCTGCAACTCCTAGGCATATATTAGGACTTCACAAGCCCATTCTCTTCATCCGCTCGGGCATATTCAGGCCTATTCTAGAGATATAAAGAAGGCCATGTCCAATTGAGCCCATATTGCTCTCCGGATATATCCCCATATCCCCTTACAACCCTCTTAGACAAACCTGTCTTTTCTCCATCATTCCTCTCATAACAGCCCCCCCTTCCGGTCTGAAAGTTATGAAGAAGATCTCTCAAAACTCAACTACAGCAGAAGTGGAGCAAGGCATGTGAGGATGAGGTTATACCCGGTCTATTTGGAACCCATATAATGGTCCAAATGCCCCCCGGGTAGCCTTAGACAAAGCACAAGGCAGGAGGAGAAGATGGCCAACCGGGCCTGGATGGAGATGTGGGATCCGACCATGAAGCCATACAATTCATGGTCCGGGGTTGCCAAAGGGCTGATCATGCCCCAATATTGGGCATAATCTCATAAATATGTCTCGGATGGGACCAAATACATGAATGGTCCTATGATGAAGAAGACAATGTACGGGGCAGACGTTGTATAATAAGGTTAGACCCGGTCTATTTGGAACCCATATGATGGTCCAAATACCCCCGGGTAGCCTTAGATAAAGAACAAGGCGAGAGGAAGAGGATGGCCAACCGGGCCTTGAAGAGAGTATGATATCCGACCATGGAAAGGAATATATCACATGAAATTACCCTCCGGTTATAAAATCGGGAGGTCGCAGTGCCAAGGGACTGATTTATGTTCATACAGATACGAGTATAGCCCAATATTGAGCATGGTTCTATGAATATGCCCCGGGCAAGGCCATATATATACATGGTCCTTCGGATCTATCTTACAATAAAGAAGACCAATTTCGGGACAGAATTCATGGCAAGGAGCCTTGAATAAAGAGGCTATGGATATATGTACACCTCACCATATGAGGATGTGTAAATTGCCATATGGCATGATTAATATACATATGATGATGTTCATAGAAAGATAAACAAAAAATGCATACCTACACATTCCGGTCATGGGAATCATGTGCTCATAACAGTTCACTATGGATGCCTAATATTAGGTCAAGTCCTAAGCCATTTCACAAGACAGAAGAAGGTGAGATGACCTTAATATGATGAAATTGGAGTTCAACTCCGCATTACATACCATATGAATTCAATTGAATGGATATGCTGATATGCATATGATGATGATCAAGGACCATTGCTTATATATATCTATATATATATATATGAAGCCCCACAATTGAGAAGGCCAATCCCGAACATGCATATAGTTTGACAGTCGTCTGGATTGGGCACTAACCTTTGGATTTCAGGCATATTCTAAAACCTGAGGGAGTTGACTCTCAGAATTGATGAGAAATGGAGGATCGCATATGCAAAACTTAGCACTAAGAAATATTGATCTAAGTTAGGCCATAAGGTCAGCAGTTATCCTCAAATAGCACTTTGGGGTGTCATATTTGAAAGCTCATATCTTTCAGACCCCGATTAGAATATAGGGAGGGATATAAGGAATTGTATTCAGGGCATTATAAGCCTTGGAATCTTAATAAGATTTGAGGGTCCTCACCCCGGAATCTTGCATTTTTAAAGGCCCTAACTCTGATCACATGAAGGGAAGGTGTCAAAGGGCTTTTAGATCTGAACAGGTGAATATTCTATGATAGCCGAATTTGGGTGTCTCAGAAAATATGCAGATCTCAACCCATGGTTCAGTGCCGGATAATGACCAGTCTAAGGTCAATTTCAGCATCAGATTTGGGTCTGAACCCCAGTCATACCCAGGGCATCTTGGGTCTTGGAGTTCCAGCTTTGGCAATAGGGTTTGAGGATCCCTACCCCGGAAGATTATAGCTCTGACCTTGACTCCCGGCCATAGGCCGCCTGGTTCATAAAGAGAAGAGGTTCAACAGCCCCCAGATCTGAGCATAATCAGATCATAGAAGAGGCCAAAATAGGTATCCCATGCTATATGCGCATATGTATATGCAGGACCCATATGGTAAACTTATAATCAAACTTATGGTTTATATAAGCTCAGGTCTGGGTATGAGATCATGAAGAAGCTCTAATACATAACTTGGTGCTTCGGAGATCTATATATATGTATACAATTTAGTCCTTTGAAGTTTTTTGACTTTAAGTCTGATCTCGGTCCTGAACATAATCAGGTCATTCCATAGGCTATACAAATCCGACTGATTTTTACTCTAGGCTGAGATCAGGGCTTGAATATGGGCATGTTTCAGAACGGAGCCTGACATATGGTTAGGTATAGAATCCTGAATTTTAGGACCCCATCCCGGAGGTTCATATTCCATAAATCTTTGAGAAGGATTCCAACCATAGGTAGCATGGTCTTGCTTCCAGAATTTTAACTCTAGGTGTGGCCAGCCCGAGGGTAGATGAGGATAAAATTTCGGTTGGTCTTGGATCCGAATATAAACGAGTCATAGATAGCTTGTGATGGAGGCTAAGACATGCCTTTTAGCCAATGTAAAGGGGTCCGATATGGCGGGGTTTTGGCCGATTTTGGGTAATATAAGAGATGGATATCTCGTGCCCGGCTAGTCTCAACTTGAGACGATTTTCGGTGCGTATATCCAATCGGCCTAAGGTCGGTATTGGCATATAAGTCATCTATTAATCCCCCTCATCACTACATAGCAACCCTCCATTGACCTATGTACGGGTCACCTATTGTCCCTTCTATCCGACCTATGTATGGGCCATCTATTCAGCCCTTGTCGACCTCGTATACGAGTCATTGGGTTCGAATATATCAACTCCACGTAATGGTCATGTATCTAGCCTTTAGTAATCCCATAATTGGTCATATTTTCTAGCCTATATTGACCCATATACGGGTCACGTATTATCCCCCTATTGACCCATATACGGAGTTATATGTTCAGCTCCTATCAACCTATATCAGCCCCACACACAGTGGTACATACCGCTCCCTCATCATCCCATTTATAAACTACCTGACAGCCCCCGTTTGACCCATATACGGGTCATCTTCCAGCCATATAGTGACTCTACAACCGGTTACCTATTCAATCCCTATCAGCCCATATACAGGACATTTTGTTTAGAGGCATATCAACCCCCATAGTTGGTTATGTGTCTAGCCTATATTTGCCCCATAACCGGTCATATGTTCACTCTCTACTGACCCATAAATAGGTCACCTTTTTAGCCATTTACCGACCCCCTACATAGGTCATATCCCAGTCCCTTATTTACTTTATACATGATCCATACCTCAACTCATCACCCGACCCCATACATATAAAGACTAGAAACTGTCTATAGTGAGAGTTATGTGGAAATCAGGATCGGAAGTCAAGGCACGGTGTTTATTTCCAAGACTTTCAAATCCTAGATGTTTTTGAATGATTCCATTTGTTCAATAGACAAGAACTTATAGAAAATCGATATTGATTTTGATCTGAATATGCTCGGATCTTGATTAGCCTCAATAATTCAACCTATGTCTTAATATAAGAAGTTAGGTTGAGAGACTAATCTATCGCAAGGTGTTGAGAAAATCCTTGCCCACACCCTCAAGCTTAGATATTAAGTTTTCGACATTATCATTATCTTGTCGGATTTAAATATTAAATTCGCATTCCATTGCTTTCATGGGTTATAATCCCCCGACGCCGATATTTTGTGGATGAATGTTCTCTTTCGTATACGAGTTGCTACGACGATTAATCAAGGGTGTCCGAGAGTCTCGGTGTAATTAACATCGGAAATTCGCAACTTCCGATGGAGAGAGGTCCAAAGACAAATTTTATGAACCCTAACCTCGACATATACATATTTTGTGCATACCACATATTTTGGCTAATATTTTCTATGAAATATCATGTATTTTCATAGTAGCCAAAGATAATATAAGGAAAGTTCATTTCTCGAATAAACGGAAATCAAATGAATTTTCAAACCATATCATACCACCCATATTCTTATATATATTTTCATATCAGACATTCTTCGAGGTTTCACACAGCCCTACCATCCAATCCAGCAACTCCAGCTGGCATCTCCAGCACACACACCAACTACCTGCCACCTCAGCCATTACATCCGCGGCTCCCATCTTCTTAATTTTAAGGGCCGCAATTGCACCTGCCCTCTTTGGAACTTCCTATCCATCTTAATCCCAAAAAATAAGGCTGGCGGCTATGTCTTGTAGTTACCAGGTACGCCAGCAACATCTCCTAAGATCTAGGAGTCATGGAGGTAGGAGGTATCACAGGAAACCCCTAAAAAGCAGCAATTGGCCACTGGTGACATCTATGCATACTGAAATAGCATCAAATGGATCTGGCAGCAAGGGAAGCATCACCGGAGACTCCTGGAAATCAGGAGGTGAAACCAGAATATAAACATCCACCGGAGGCTCCCAAAACCCAAAAAGATGACATTGGGCAACAGCACCTTACCAAAACTGTCAAAGAAGAGTCTAGCAGGGCTAGGACTCTCCTCCGATAACATTCAGGTCATCTGCCTACAATCTAGGGCTCTCCGGAGGAAGGGAAGGCATCCGAGGTGCCAGCTGTAACAGCTGGCTGGTCCAGATGCAGGAAGGGATCATCAGGCATCCCTGGAAATCAGGAGAAGGATCTCCCGGAAGATCCTACAAATCAGCAGATCCTTGTGGCTTCCCCGGATCTGCCAACTAAAGAGCCTGTATTCAGCAGGACTTACCCCTGAAGAATGCTGAAAAATAGGATGCCTCCACGGCCTTCTTTCTTGGCCAGATTGCTGTCCGGAGAGTCCCTATTCAGTAGGACTTCCCCCGGATGAGCCTGCTCCCTCTCCTTATTTAGACAGGCTCTCGGCCGTCAATTGCTGGTTCAAGTAAGAAGTTTGAAGCACCCAAAACCCACAGACATCTGTTGAAGGTTCCAGAGCAAAGTTTCAAGATCTGCCATTGATAACAAGAAGAAGACAGGCTGAGGTGCAGTAAAAGAAGAAAATAATGCTTCCAGGAGGTCTGATCCACTGCGCACCAGCCTGAAAAACTCGGAGAAGAAGTCTTGAGGAAGGAGAAGAGAGAAGTCCAGAACCAGAAGTTCTGATCCACTGCGTACTAACCTGAAGATCTTAGAAAGAAGAGCAGAAGAAGAAGAAGAAGAAAAAGAAGAAAAGAAAGGCTGATACTAGCCTCTCCTTGCAGGTGCGACCAGGTGAAGGTGAAGAGGAAGATAAGAGGAGAAGAAGATAAGGTGAGAAGGGCATTTTGCATGCTGCACCCGTCTCTTAACCTCTTTCTCTAATTTCTCCATCTCCGACAGTCCTTATTGGCCATTCCTTGAAAGCTACAGGTAACCTGTCATCAATGCCCATCCATTTGTGATGAAAAGCAACGGAACATAGACCTGTAAATCATCTACTTCAGGACCGACCAAACTCCATGCCTCACCCTGCAGACAGTCCTCAAACCATCTATACTCAAGCTCCGTTCAGATCAGAGGGATACTGATTTGAACCTATAACCAATCATGCTCTTGGCCTTTTTGGGTTCTTAAATAGCCATTAAACCAGTCGTGATCCCCTCCCACCAGTACTGAGCTTGTCCTGCAGCAAATTCCTGTATTAATCTAAAAATGCTCAGATCAGCCACCAGGATACCCTTCTACTTGACCCTCAAGTCAGCCCCATATTCTACATGCAAACCAGTCTCCACAGCTTTATATGGTCGAACCTGCAAAATAGATCCAGCCTCAGCCTTGACCAAAACCTTGAGCAACATAATCAGAAGTTTGATGACCAGCTATGCAAGAATCCAGAAGTCTTACAATCCTGGACATCAGAGGATCTACTGTGTACCAAAAAGCCTAGCAGAAAAAAAGATCAGTCAAAATTGGGGCAGATCAAAGAAATACCAAGTTGAGGAAGTGAGGATGCAGCAAAGGCCAAGGACAGCAAAAATAATGGGCCATCGGGGCCAAGGGAACCTCAGCAGACCTCTTAGGACAGCGGACATCAAAACTCAAAAATTTAAATACATTAAAATCAAAAACAACAAAAATTTCATATTTGGGCAGACAAGGGTATGCCCATGGTGTGTGCCCCGGACAGCCACCTAGGCACGCCCCAAAGTGTACTAGTCCCATATGGATGGTACACCAATCCGTCTCCCAAAGTAGGGAGTATCAAACTCTATGTCCCAAGGGGGGAATCCCATTAATTTAAAAGAAGGTCATACATGTCACCATGCTAAACTGACCCTTAAATCAGTGAGGATTATCAGGAAGAAATCCCATACACATCAAGGGTTAAGAAATTCTATCCCATATTTATCTACGAGAAATTATGACTTCCATGCTTTCCCTCATCTAAATGTATTTCAAATCAATCCAAGCAATGAGAAAATGACATGTTCCATGCAATGTTTGATGTGAAGGGGCAGCCGAAACAGCCTGTGGAATTGATGGAATGCAAAGAAAAATAATAATAAAAAATAAAACACCTGAAATAGAAATCAAACATAAATCCCAAAATCTGAAGTTCAAAATTCCAGACTGCAATATCCTAATCCCAAATCTCCGCCTCCAAATCTGAAACTTAATTACCAAGAAACTAACCTAAAGTTATCCAAAGATAGGAAACAAAAAAAACTGAACTCCCAAGATCAATTCAAGACCTCAAACCCATGAACTTCGAGACCGAGGCTAAGACAAAGTAATGATAAATTAAAGGAAAAATTAATGATAGGTTCATTTTAAAAAATGACTATAACACTAGACCTGTCGACCGAATAGATGCAATGTGTAATCCATTGAACGCAATTTTCTTAACACTAATTCCATTCCGCCGTAACACCGTTCAACCACGGTTAAACATTTTTTTTTATTCCGTCGATACCCATCGTGCCCTAACACTCATCCAGACTACACGTTGCAAATGGCTATGCACCTACTCACGGTGTGCGGCGGCCATCCTTCTCTCGACATCACATAGACAGATCTGCACCTTATTGCGGCGCACGGTGAACTTCCTTCTCTCGGTGAAGCACATGGCTCTACTTCTCAAGATGCTTGACAAAACAAATGGGCTGTGCTCCTTCATGGCAGCGCTCCTTCTCGCGGCACTCCTCAGTCCTCACGGTGTAGCAATGTCGAGGCAAACCTCCTTCACAGCGGTGCTCCTCGCAACGAAGCAGACTGGCTGCTCATTCTCACAACGCACGGCAGCACTCCTGCCCCTTGCGACAAAGCAGTCTCGAAGCGAAGCGAAGGGGCAAGCGCCGTGGCTCCTGCTCCTTGTGGTGAAGCAAAGGGGCAAAGGCAATCTAGGAAATATATTAAAAAACTAACATCCATCTCACGTCAAAGGTAGAAAAGGGAGGGGGAGTTTTGAAATTTTAAAAAACCAGACCTAATGTTAGAATGCTATCGAAAACGAACATAGTGTGAAAGTGGAACATTTGAACCGGACCTAGTGTGCATTTTCTCTAAATTAACCAGAGCCTTGAATCAAAAATTCTCAGATTTGCAACCCCTGCCTAAGGATCTCCAGATTTCAAAACCTGCAGTCATAACAACGTGAACCTGAAAGTTCATGAAATCTGAGAGGGCCAGAAACCAGACAAAATCCATAAGTTCGGGTAATCAGGGAACTCAAGAACAGAACAAAAAAATAATCAGAAAATTTGACAATTCTAGTGTCAGCAAATCAAACCAGACGCTCACGGAACCATATAACAAAAAAATCAAAATAAGGGAATTCCAATGAATTATAAAATCAAAATCAGGGAATATCAATGAATCCTAAAATCTGAAAGTTGCTAACTGTAAAACTTCAAACCCCAAATCAAAAGATTGGAAATCTCAAATTCCTAACTAAATCTGAAGTTTTAAAATTCAAATTTCCAAGTTTGAGAGTTAAAGTTAAAAACATTAAATCTGAAGCTGGAATTTAAAATTCCTAAAAACTTCAAAACTCTATAATTCACTAAATCCTAAAACTTAATTGGAAGATTCCTAAGACATCTCAGAATCCAGAAAATATCAAATCTTAACACAGAAAATTTCTCAATCTCTAAACCAAAAACTCCAAATCCACTAACAAAAAAATTAAAATTAACATTAAGCAAGAAAAGTGCTCAGATCCTGAATCCAAAACAAAACAAAATCTCAGACCTCAATGCCTTTATATTTGAAGTTTAAAACAAAAATCCATACCTTAAAGTTTCAATCCAAAAATTAAAAATAAAACGGGAAAAACTTTCAAAAAAAGAGAAATTTGGGATTTGTAATCCCAAGCCCCAAAATCTTCAAATTTCAAGGATAGAACCTCACAAATTCCAAATCTAAACCCAAGTCCAAAATTCCAAACATCTTCAGCTCTAAAAAAAATCCAGAATCAGTTAAATCAGTAGGGGTGCAAACGAGCCGAGCCGAGCTGAGTAGTATGATGTTCAAGCTCAACTCATTTATTTTACATGAGTTCGAGTTCGAGTTCGAGTTTTAACGAGTATGTTCAACCCCTGTTCAAGCTTGGTCCGTTTATTAATTGAGCCGAGTCGAGCTCGAACTCGAGTAGTAGCTGAACTAAAATTCAATTCACATTCAAGCTCAAGTTATATACATACTCGTTTATAAAACTCAAAATCAATGAAAAATCATTTGTGAAACTCTAGATTTAGCTCATTTATGAAAATTGATCTAAATTTAAACTCAAATTTTAAATTATTTAATATATTTAAGTGACAATATATAACTATTAATACTTCTAATTTAATTTTTAAAAATAAATATACAATAGAATATTTAATGGAGCAACTCACGAGCTTATCGAGCCGAGTAGAAGTTTGTTCAAGCTCGGCTTGTTTAATGAGTCAAACTTTATTTCTTGTTCAAACTTGTTCGTTTAACATACTAAACGAGTCGAGTCGAGTTTTTATCGAGCCGAGCTTTGAGCTACTTGTCGAGTTTATTGGTTCGTTTGCACCCCTAAAAATCAGTCCTCAAAAGGATAAAAAATCAGTCACTAAATCAATAAAATTTCAGCTTTAAGCCAATCATCAAAACCAGTCCTACATCAGCACGAAATCATATCAGAAATCAGCCAATGGGCAAAATCCAAAACTTCAATTAAAAAGCTGATAACACTGAGCTTAATAGATCCCAAATCAGGTAAAGAATCCTGCAGGACTAAGAGAAGGAAAAGGAATTAGATTCAGAACAAAAAAAAGGAAAGAAAGCTTAAATACCAGAATTTAAATACCTCAAATCTTAAAAGTCCAGTTTCAAGTCTGAAATCTAACAATCTAAAAAGCTCCAATTCAAATCTGAAGCTTCAGTCGAAAAGAAAGTCCAGGTCCTTTAAAATAAATAACCAAATCAAGAACCAAGGATTCAAAAATTCAAAATCTTAAGCCTCAATACTTTTGAAATTTGAAATAATGCAAATTTGAATTCCCGAATCCACAACTCTCAAAACTGAAAGTTCAAATCCAAAATCCCATATCCAAAGACTCATTAAAACTGAAACTTCAAATCTCAAAGCTCAAAGCCTTCAAATTTCAAATCTGAAACTTAAGAAATTAAAATCTCAAATAACCAACAAAGAAATCCTCAAATTTGAAATTTATATCTAAAATCCCAAAGCATCAAGTCAAAACATAAGGAAACCAATTCCAAAACAAAAACCTAAAGTTAAAAGACATCAAACCCTAACTAAAACAACAAAACTAAACAAAACACATCTCAAATAAATCCAAATCAACTGAAATCAAACTCAAAACCTAAAAGTCAATCAAACCTAAAACAAGTCATCAATCCAAAAAGACATTAAGTATTGATAAAATAAACAACCAACTCAAAACAAACCACAAATACCCAAATAAACTTTAATCAACCCAGATTAAATCCAAAACAATATCAAATATAAAAAGATACTAAGTCTTATTCCAAAACAAACCAAACTCCTAAATAAACCCAAATCAAATCAAAATGAATCCAAAACACTAAATTTACATTCCATCAAGTTCACGGAGTCGTCGGTCGTGGCTCCAGTGTGTGTTTATTTTGTGAATGTATGTCTTCTGTGTAAATTGCTATAGTGGTTAATCAAGGGTATTTGAATATTTGTTCGGTTTAATTAGCATCGGTATTTCACAAGTCCAATTGGGAGATGTCAAAATAAAAAATTCAAAGAATCCAACAACATCAATACATGATTTTACATATCATGAATTAGCATTACTTCTATAGAATATCACATACTTTCATAGTTGCTAAAGCTAAATAAAAAATCATATTCTTTACCGAAAAGGTTAAGATGAATTTTTGAGGTTACAACAACTTATTTATTGCTGGTCGCAAAATAAAAAATAGATATTTAAAAATGAAATATATATATATATATGCTTGAAACTTATTCTTTGACATAAGTGGGTAGATCACACATTTTACACAGTTTGTACAAAAAACTCTAGAATTTTGCAAAATATGACTTTAAACAGAAAGGGTGAAAAAACTAGGTATTCTTATCATTATTGTATTTTGCTGAGGTCACCCTCAAATAGAAAAAACAATGGTATAGTTATGGCACTAACTTAAAATGTATACTTCTCAATGAATAAAAAGATATTTAAAATCTACTCGAGCTTAAACTGAAACTTCTCAATTAGACAAAAAAGGATAGGACCCTTTACGTGATGCCTGAATCTTTCAGGACCCTTTTTTCTTTAGAACAGGCTGAAAGACCTATCTTCATAGTTATGTCAAGAAAAGGATCTTCAAACTTTTCCAAGACTTCTAGTTCAAAAGTTGGGGCAAAATTGCTCATTTATTACACTTTCCATTATTTACTTGAAACATGGGACAGGGTATCTTAAAAGGGGCTGCAGAACATTTAGCATTATACTCCAACAAAGAGGTGCCTAGAAATATGTGAATAAAAGAAAAATAGAAACCAGAAAAAAGGGTACATACTTTGGTATATGCATCTCCAAGAGTGTAAATAAATTAAAATTTTATATTTGTACAAAACAATGTAAGTCAAGAACAACGCGACAGTTCCTTACAGCAAATCTTAGAAGAAGACATGACTTGCCAACGCCTGAGTCTCCAATAAGCAGGAGCTTGAATAAGTAGTCACTGAAAAAAGAGATGTTACTGTCAGAAAATAAAAAAATTCAAATAATTCAATTTTTTAATCGTCCAGACAATATTTCCCTCAAACCCACAAAGAAGACAAAATATTTATAAGCAGTAAGCCACAAAAAAATAAAAGGTATTATGGGCTGCAATAAAAGTAAATAGTGTCTGGTCTTGGACTGTCAACAAAAAAATACATGTGAAGACAACTAACGTTTTTAAGTTTAAAAGAAATGCTACGTGGTCAATATTTTGTCTCTCATAAAAGACGAGTGTAACATGGGCATCCTAGGGTTGTCCCCAAAATATCCTCTCTGGCACTTGACTCGTGTGGTAAACTAGGTACATCAGAAAAAGTGTCATCCAGCAAGGGAATCTCTGACTTCTAGGAGAATGAAATACCCACTTTCCCAAGAATCTCAAAACACCCACTCCCTCTATATCTTGAGTCTCCAGCCATAGAAATAAAAAGAAAGCTGTTACTCGTATTTTCAAATTCAGCTAAAAAACAGCTTTGGATCTCTAATAAAATATAAAGCAATTCTGGAGCAAAATGAGGAAAAACAATGTGTTGGATCCATAGTTGTCAAGGCGCCCAAGGCGTTGAAGGATACCGATTCCGCTTAGGCGACAAGGCGGCCGCTTAGGCGTCGCCTAGGCGGTCAAGGCGGTATTCAAGGAAGGCTGAGTCGGGAGGTTGTTATATATAAAAAAGCATAAATATAATTATATTTGTTATGTTATAATTGAATATGAGTGTTTTATCAATGCACATAAGTAAATATGATGTGTGTGTGAAAGAGAAGAAAGTTAAATAAATATTTATAAAATTTAAGTATATAACTCATTTATGATTATAAAATTTATATATGTGCAATAGTATAAGTGATGATAAAATATTGTTATAATATTATTAAATGGGGGGCGCAAAGTAGTCGCGGATGTATATGTAATAGTATAAGTGAGACAAAGAGAGAGAGAGAGGAAAGAGTTGAAAAAGAACTTAATTAAGTATATAATATATGTTTATAATCATAAATATTAAATATGTATGATAGTATAAGTGATAATACAATATATTAATATATTGAAACTATCATTAAATAAGTGTCCCTTGTGAGGGGTATCAAGGGAAAAAAATCCCTCAAAAAAAATTTTTAATGATGTAAAAATACCCAAGGCGCCTTGCTTGGGCGCCTTGGGCGCCTTTTTGGCCCCAGACAAGGCGCCCTGGCAAGGCGCCTTGCCGCCTAGGCGCCGCCTAGGCGGGCGCCTTGACAACTATGGTTGGATCATCTGACTAATCTATGTTGTCTAAGGCGTGAGGCATCCAAGGCAAGGAGGGCCTTGTCTTGCCTTAGGCACCTAAGGTGAAATATTATTTAACATTTATATTTTATTATTTGATATGTATATATAAATTACTGATGCCAACATAAATTAAAATTTAAAATAGAAAATAGAAAAAATATAAAAATATTGCCAACTTTTATACCAACAAACTGGCAGGTTGTGTAAGTGGGGTAGAGAGGTCAACAATAGAGGGGCAAGGCTGAGGGAAGAGAGGGGACGGCAAGTCAGAGAGAGAGAGGCTAAAAAGTTAGGAGGGGTTGTGGTAGAGAGCGTAAAAGTAATGTAAACCTAATTCTCGACCATAGTTGTCAAGGTACCCATCTAGGTGCTTTTGCAGTCTTGGGCCCCAAAAGGCACCCATCTAGGAACCCAAGATGATCAAGGCACATGCCTAGGCAGCATGGGCCCTTCCCAATGACTACATGAGTGAGTAATAAATAATTTCGGGGGGGGGGGGGGTTTAATGATAGTGAAATTATATTAAACTATTTCATTATTAGGTATAGTATCATATGCTAACTATTAAAATTTTAATATCAGTTATATTAAAATCTCTCCCTAAGCAACCTGGGCCCTTCCACATGACCACATGAGTCATAAAAAATTTCCTTTCTGCGGATTTTTAAAGATAGTGAAGTTGAATTAAATTTTTTAAAATTTATCAGTTATACTAAAATCTTTCATTATATTAAAATTTTTAATTTATCAGGTATGGTATCGTATGCATTATCGATTATAGTATTAAGGCATATTCTACCGCTTAGACAATAGCCTTGTTACCTGAGTGGAAATGACGCATATGAATGCCTTGGGCACCTTGTCTCCTTGACAACTATGTTCTACCAAGAAATAAAACATATATGAACAAATTATCAAAGTTGGAAAAGCAAAGATCAAATATGGTATAGTTAGTTAGACCGTCCCTATGTGGCTGTTGCCCGATAAGAAGATCTGCTAGCTTTACATGGCATGCTAGGTGATGCTAAATCTTTAAACCATTCCCAATATCCACGTAAAAGCTATTTAATAAAACAGTTGACTCACATGTCTTCGAATCTGAAATATGAATGTATTGGCTCATCATAACATGTACGACAAGTTATAATCTTCACAAAGTTACAAATATTGTCAACTCCTTCGTCGACACATACGACGACCAAAGACAGAGATTATGCAGCAGCAATGGCCAGGAGGCCAGACGTCAAGAGATAACGCATTCCAAACACAAAGAATCCGAAGAAGGCGTACGCAAGTTCTATATAATTAAGAACAGGTCTGCCGGGATAAATGGAGGAGACTAGTTCCTTCAAAATCCAAATAATCCCTTCAAAAAGTCCAAAAATTAGCAAAGCTACGTGTCCGAAATCTGAACGCACAGACGCCAGATGCATCGAACAATCAGATCTGAATCGGAGTAACTAGATCCAACCTTTCAAATCCACGGAAAGACATGCATGCGGGAGGAAAGAGAATATCTCACCAACGGCACCTTGGTCCAAAAACTGAGAAAAATGACCCATCGGATCGAGGGGAAGAACAGATAACAAACGTCAAAAATCACAGATAGAGATACGAGCCAGCAATGAACATCACAAACCAACAACAATTCTACCATCAATTCACCCAACCGTTCGCATCAACAGCGAGCAGAGAACAAGAGGAAACTCACTATTCCGGATTCATGACGACGAGAACGATCGGCTAGTCCTCGCGGACAGAAGGTCGGCGATAACGCGCAGCGCAGACAGAACGCCCCGGGATCCCACGCGGGATCTTCCTTCCGAGAAAACAGAAGCCGAAGAAAGAACGGGATTCTGATGGAAGGGAGGCGAGAAACGTGGTGAACGGGGGGGAGAAACATAAATACCTGTCCGACGCACAGAGAGAGGGAGAGAGAGGCGGAAGGGGAGAAGACCCGAGACCGCGCGATCGTGGACGAACTTAAAATTACTGAGATGCCCCTGTGGAGGAAACAAAATCAGAGATTTTAATCGGCCTTCGATGGGAGACAAAATCATAATTATTCACCAGTAAAATTAAAAATAAAATGTTATCGCAAATCGTCTAAAATTAAGTCTTTTTTTAAATGGTGGTTGTTTAGTTTATAAGTTTTATCGTCTAAATGTTTCTATCAAAAAAATTGAATGTAATTGATTTAGAAATTAGACATCGACTAGGGTCTATTTGTTTGGAGGGAAAACATGGTGCATGCGTCAATTTTCTCGAAAAGGCATGCGGCAACTTATTTGGTTGCATGGAAAATGTTGAATCACGTAGAACATTTTACGAACGTGTCCAGGCAATCCGGATTTTGGCATCCGCTGCGGTGCTCAGGATGCCATTTTCGGTGGAAGGTGTATATTATGTCAATTATTTAAAATCAACTTTTTAAATATGTAGATAAAAATTTATTTTATTCTTATGTGTTAAAAATCAAAATAATTTGTTTGAAATGTAATTTTATGATACGAAGTACTTATTTAATAAATTTATTAATAAAATTTTAACTGTAACTTAAGTTTTCAAAATGTTTAAATTATTTTATTAATTAAATTATTTATATAGAAAACATAATAACACTATGATGTACTATTATGCAGTATATATTTTATTTAGTTGTCAGATTGTAGGCTTACAATATATAAATTTGACTAAAGTAATTTTTTATGAAACTTTTAATGTTAAAAATATTTTATCATATACTTAATTTAAAAAATATAAATTTTATATTTATAAATTATATTTAAAGACTTTAATAAATAAAATGAGTATACTGTAGTAAAATTTTACTTGAAATTTAAGAATATGATTTATAGATATTCAAATGACCGGAAATAATTTAAGAAGATAATTTTAAAATAAAAATTAATATGTCTTATTTTTAATAAAAATATTTTACTAATATATAAGTAATAAACTTTATTTTTTATTTTATTGAAAAATAAATTTATGTAAATAACTTACTTAACTTATCTTTACATCAAGATTTTATTATAAATAAATAATTGTATCTCACAAATATAGATAAACTTATCTTGGTTGTTATGATGTTAGTAGTACTCAATAAACTTTTCTAAAAAAGTTAACCAAACAACCATCATTGTTTTCAATTTCCTGGAAAAGTGCATTCTGGAAAAGTTTTTTTCTTACGTTTTGATTTTACACGTTACGGAATGGACCCTAACTCAAAACAAATGCCGGAGTTTGTATGTTTTATCACATTTCGCTTGGGTCACTATTTTGAATTTTATTTGGGTGTTTTATTATTTCACAACGTAAAAATTTACACGAACTCAAACAACTGAAAGCACTGTCGAATATGTAACTACATTGTTTGTATACAAAAATTTCGGCCTAACAATAATTTTAAATTATTACTGTTTGATTTTGACTTTTTATTTTGTTCCTGAATTTTAATTATGACTTTATATCATATACCAAAAAAAACCTAAAGTCTGTTAATAAATCTTATACAGCCATTCAAATATAATTCAGTCGCTGTATTTTATTTACTACTTTCTATCACTTTTTATATTTTACTTATTTGTACGTTTTTATAATTTTTAATTATATAATATTTTCTTATCAACATCCAATATATACAATTCTGATAGTTTAAAAGATACATTTTACAGGTTTCAATACTTTATATTTTTATTAGAATTATATTAAAATTTTAGAAGTTTATATTCTGCTTGTACCCCCCATCCTTATAATTACATTTGATATGTTATTTTTTTTCCAGTGCTTTTCTTACTATGTCTTTTATTCGTTTTAGCATTGAATTACAATTTACAAGTTTCAATCCTTAGTTAAGTGATTTTATTTAATTAAATATTTTGGGTGGTTTTGTATAAAACATGAAAACAGACTAAGGAATTGCATGATCGATGTGCTTTTATAACTCTAAAATGTTTATTTTTTGTTTACATATAAAGAGAAACTATTATTTCACAACGTAAAAAATTACATGAACTCAAACAACTAAAAGCACTGTCAGATATGTAAACTACATTATTTTTATAAAAAAACAGCCTAACAATATATTTAAATTATTACTGTTTGATTTTATTTTTTATTGAATTTTGATCATTACTTTATATCATATACTGCAGATTTTCTAAAGTCTGTTAATGAATATCAAACAACCATTAAATCTAACTCAGTCACTTTATTTGTATTTACCTTTGTTATCACTCTACGTGCTATATTTTTTATTTTACTTATCTGTGCATTGTTGTATTATTTTTTGTAATTATATATTATTTTTATCAAATTCCAATATATACAATTCTAGTTTAAAAGATACATTTTATAGATTTAAAAATTATATAATTTTATTAAAAATTATATTAAAATTTTAGACTTTTATATTTACTTGTATCTCCTCATCCTTATAATTACACTTGATATGTTTTCTTTGTGCAGTGTTTTTTTTGTTTTGTTTTTTATTCGTTTTAGTATTGAATTATATTTTACCAGTTTCAATTCTTAGTTAAATGATTTAAATTAATTAAATATGTTATTTTATTTTTTATTTGAAAGTACCGTCGAAATTATAGAATTCAATATTTTGATAACATACAATATTTTTATTTAAAAATAAAACTAATAACTCTTGTGTATCGATAACAGAATTTATACATGTAGACGTTTAAATTATAATCTGTCACTATAAATTTAAATTAATAATATTTATGAGATTACTTTCTAAATTAATAGTCGTAAAGAAACTTAAGATTATTAACAAACAGACTGTCAATTTATTTGCTTTTAAATATTATCTATTTATGTAATATGCCCTCTTGGACGGGGTTATGTCGTATATATGACTTCGGCGCCGGTTCGACCGACGCGAGGGTCGGAAGACTCGGAACGACCTGTCCGGCTGTATTCCCCGCTGCATAATCAGGGCCGATCGGCAACGGCGAGAAAGGAAGGGGGGCGGAGGAACTGAAGCAGCTCGAGTTCTTCGAGGCATCAACCATGGCGGCTGCTAGGGGAGGCGTGGAGGAGCGGGCGGTGCAGGTCGGCGGGGACGAATTCTACTTACGGTATTACGTGGGACACAAGGGCAAGTTCGGCCACGAGTTCCTGGAGTTCGAGTTCCGCCCCGACGGCAAACTCCGTTACGCCAACAACTCCAACTATAAGAACGACACAATGATCCGCAAGGAGCTCTTTGTCACCCCCGCCGTCATCCGCGAGTGCCGCCGCATCATCGCCGAGAGTGAGGTATTTGTCATATAGATTATATGGAACTTTGGTCCCTCCTAGGGTTTCAATCCTTCACGGGATGGATCAAAAGAAGATATCATATCCGTGTAATAGTTGCAAAATAGCTTGTCAAGGATTTTGATTTTAAGTTTCCCCATCGTTTACTTGTCGTCGCTTGATTTGGAGTAAACTCCGGAAAGCATGGAGGTGATCGTTTTCTCATGACTGAATGAAAGTGCGTAAGGCTTCGGAAAACACTTTGTTGTGGCAGATGAAAGTTGATGTTTTTCGAAAATGGGCCCTTTATGGTCCTTATTTATGATTCCATCCGGTGGCGGTGAGCATCTTCTTTGCACGAGTTTTTAGCATCTATCGAAGAATAATGTATCAATGTACCACTTGAATGGTTTCTTCGAAGAATCGATTTATTGGATTAGTTTCTACTGCCCGTGGCTGTCTTCTTTATTCGTTGCTTTTGGTAGCGCCATAAGCCATGGTCTAGTTGCTGATCTCAGGCCTCATTACAATCTAGAGGCTTTTTTTTTATTCCTAGGTTTCTTTTCCTTTGTCATGGATTTTTTCGCTATGCATATTGTGGTTTTGATGGCTGATTGTTCTTTTGATGGTTAGATCATGAAGGAAGATGACAACAACTGGCCAGAGCCAGATAGAGTAGGGAGACAAGAGCTCGAGATTGTCATGGGGAATGAGCACATCTCGTTTACTACCTCCAAGATTGGTTCACTTGTTGATGTCCAGACAAGCCGTGATCCAGAGGGACTCCGCATATTCTACTATCTTGTCCAGGTATATGATAATCTCAAAACACTCCTTCCTTGTGAAAAAATGAGTAAAAATCTCATGGGTATCAAATGTTGATGTTTTCTTTATATGTTTTCCCATGGTAAGATAGATGGATTTAACTGTCATTTTCAATGGGTCAGTTGAACAAAATCTTTTATTCCAAGCAAGGAATGTCGTCTTGCATCTCAACCTCACCTTTGAGAGGTTGGAGAGATGAGATATTGCAAGATCAGGGCAAGACATATGCACTGGTGGGCAAAGGGCTGCAGCCGTAGGTGGAGCCTGGAGGTACAGAGCAAGGATGATTGGTGCCTCCACAGCAGCTAAGGCAGGGAAGAGGGGCACACTGCTGGCCATTTTACTGGGTCTGAGTCTGCAACTTAAGTTGCGGATCCTAGCAAAATGGGTCACTCCAGGTCCAAGAATCCAGATGCACAATCATGGGGTGGGGAAGACAGCACCCTATGGTGCTACATCCCACCCTCTCCATCCTTGTTTGCCTCTGGTTCTCAGCAGACCACAAAGACTGAGAATCTTTCAACATCTAGCTGCAATATCTAGCCAACATGGAAAAAGTTGATTCTGATCTATACACTCAATGATGCTCTTAGTCTTATAATTTATGTACAGTGGGCTTTTTTTTTCTCTTTTAGTGTGATCAGTTAGTAATTA